>VZTF01000135.1:194478-217599 GCA_013397755.1 Cnemophilus loriae
GTGCGGCTGCGGAATGGCGACAGCTCTGCCCCCCTACCCCTCAGGCCGGGGGGCGTGGATGTGTCCGCACACCCCTGGACACCCCCGGGCCGGCTCTGCGGGCGGGCGGGGCTCTGAGCACGTCAAGGGCCCGGGGACCGGACTGTCCTCGGCAGAGCCCCCGGCTCACCCTGGTACGGAGCTTTCCCGGCAGCCACGGTCCGGGCTCCTGAAGGGGTGAAGTGCCAGCACAGCCCCTTCAACCCCCACAGAGGAAGGACCCGCTCCTGCCCCACAGACGGGTCCCTCACCGCAGCAAACCCCCGCGGGACCTCTTAGTCCCAGCCTGGCCCTGCCATCCCCCTGCCAGGGCCGAGCATCCCTCCCCCCTGAGCCCAGGCTGCAGCAGCGGGACAGCACGGGGCCTCGAGCCTGTCCCTCCCAGTGGGAGCTGACGCACAGCTCCCTCCAGGAAATAAGAGGTCTTTTTTTATTAAGTAAACTGTAAATTAGCTACTTCTCACCTCAGCACCTTTCCCTGGAAGTGCTTGTTGCCGTGGTGATAAAACACCCAGGTCCCTCTGCCCCCCTTATCTCACCTTTCTCCTCTGCCAGTTTAATTTTCACAGGAATTATACACAGGACAAGCTACAGCACTCTGAGCAACTTCCTAGTCCGAGGGATGAAAGCACCATCCCTGCTGCCAGCAGGTGTGAGAACATACATGAGAACATCCACTCAGCACAGGACAGGGGCACCTGCCCAAAGCCACTGGTTCTCCATATCCCCGCAGCCACTAGGAACAGTCGAAACGATCCTCCTGCATCTGGTCAAGCCCACTGCCCTAGGTGGGTTTAACCAGCTTGGCCTTGGAGCAAGGAGGGCAGAACTCCTCTGGCAGTGGGGTGCAGGGCCCCTGGGGCAGCTGCTCCACCAAGTGTCACAGCCAGGTCACAGTTTTGGGGGGACCCTGCCACAAACAGGAATCTGCTGGGGGGCACACACAGGCTGCAGGCAACCACATCCACCATCCATTCAAGTGGGACCTGAGCAACTCCCGGGGAAAGATGGCGAGAAAGTCACCCTGCTTCCCACCCACAGAGCAAGAGCCCAGCATGGAACAGGAGCTGCCTGGAAACCCCCAGCTGGGGCAGTCAATCATTAACAATGCATGGGGCTCCCCTGGCAAAGGCTGTAATAAATGTGTTTGCTCAGGAGAAACAGCTTGCAGAGGCCACAGACCACATCTGGCAGGGAACAGCCGCTCCTGCTGCCTCGTCCTGCCTGTCACACTCCTGCTTCACCCACCTCCCCTGCCTGTCACCCTCTTGTCTGCCATCCTTAAGGAGATCAACGTAACCTGAGTTCTGGCCTTCTCTATCTAAATGTTCCAGCAGAATCTCAAATCAGATGGATTCTTTAAATTCAACAACAACAAAACTCCTATCACTGCCGTAATCTCTTTCTGTATCCAACTGTAAGTCAGATGAAAACAGGCATGATGTTATTTTTGTCAACACACCACAAGAATTCACCCCAGATGAACCAGACAGCGTTTAAGTGTCACCACAGCACCCATCCTGACCCACACCGTGCACACGGAGCACTTCAGAGAGTCAAGACCCAATCTTAAATCCAAGATCAGTATTTTTGTATTTCACCAGATCTCAAGGTCTCTGGAGAGACTGGGGCAGGAGCAATTCCAGCAGACAAGCATCAAGGTACCCACTTCCCCACAGGAAAAAGTCCAACTCATCCTCCAGAAATTCTGAAATGCATTTCTGTCTCCTCAGAACAACATCAGATGATGCCAAACTGTGGATGGTGGTGAAAGAACGTAAGTGGGTAAGAGGAATGAATCCTGCTAAACCTGGGTGCTACCTGCACTGCCAAGTCTTTCGGTAAAGTTTTTGGTGGATCAACAGATCTCTTCCCGCAGAAAATACCTGTCTGCTTTCCTTCAAGGCGGAGCTATGAGTCTGACAAATTTCTCAGGCATAGAAAAAAAAAGAAAGAAATTAGATCTTATTTCTGTGCCAAATTACACCAATTCTCCAGCACCTCATTAGTTTCCAGTTAATGGTGGGGGAGGGGGGGTTAATTTTGAATCTTTTACCTCTTGCATTAAACAGGCAGATTCGAATTTCATTGAGCCTCCCTCTCTGGAGACATTTTCCACATCTCCCCTCCTCTTTTCTAGACAAGTTAAGTACTAATCTCCTCTTGGTTTATGCTGAAGTGGCTTTGTATTGATTTTTAAAGATGTTCAATTCTCTCCTGTTTGGAAATAGACAAACACTTTAAGCAGAAGCTCCGTCGGGTTCCCTCTCCACTCAAACATGGCCCAGCCCACAGTGGAAGGAATGGCTCCTGGACTCACTGCAGCTGATTTGTAATTTATAGTCTGAGGGTGAGATAATAGATGGTGAGGGGCTGGAGGTGGGCTGGGGGTTCCTAGGAGGGCTGGATGCTGACACAGGTAAAAGGAACCAGGACGTCACCTCTGGCTGTGACAGGCCCTGCAGAACCTGCCCTGTATTTCTCAGGTTCTGCTGTCTGGTAGCTGCTCCAGGATGGACCAGGGCAGGGCTGGTGTATCTGAAAGCTCCTGCCCCTGCCTGTCTTCCCCATGCCTCACCCCCTCCAGCTCCATCCAACCTCCTGTTCCTGCAGTGATGCCACCAAAGCATCCATCGCCTTCCTGAATGTTTGCAATAGGGATGCCCTGTCAGGGCCAGCACCCCCAGAAGCTCTCCGGATGTCCCAAAGGACATCTCCTAAGACAGAACGCTGCAGATCAAGAGACTCCAAGTCTCCATTCTTCCTTTAAAACATCAGAATCACCCCTTCAGTGACTAAATTACCTCCAGAGTAAGCAGTTGCCCCTGTTTTATGAAGAAATAAATATCTCCTGAAAAATGCCCTGACATTTTCGCTTCAGAGAAAGCAGTTTGGCAGCGAAGTAGGAAGCCTGAGGGGCTGGAGGGAGCGCACGACAGGTCAGGACAATTACACGCCGTGATTAATACATCACCTGGTGGCCGTCTGGACACTCTGCTAAGAAAGAAGGATCTGAAAACACCAGACTGGGACAAGATTGAGCCTTTATCCCTAGGAGTACTGAATCTGCTGTGAATAAATGACACTATTAATATTATTATGAAGCTATTAATTTATGTAATAACTTCGGCTTTTGTATTGATGCTGCTGTGAGATGAAACCCCCCATGGGTGAGCAGCCCATCAGTCTTCCTCAGCCACCTGCAGGGGCCTTTCCACCTGCAGAGGACCCAGCCCCATGCTCATACCTGAGCTGCAGGCACAGCTGAGCCCAGCTCTGGTGACTCAGGGCTTCTCCGGCCAGAGCTGCGGTGCTGCCTCATCAGACAGTGCAGGACACGTCCCTGTCACCCTCTGTGCCTCCCTGGGCAGGAGATATTTCTGGTTCCCCTGCTCACGAGGGACAGTGCCAGAAATACACGAGCTATGCCAGGCATTTGCCACAGCCGGGCTGGAGGCACAGCCAGCCCATCCTCATGGCATTGTGAGCTGCAGAGGCTGGCAGGGAGCCCACAGATCTGCCCGGGACCCTGCCCCACTACCTTGGGACCCTCCGTCACTGCCTCAGGCACTCACCCAGAGCCCCTCTGGGCACTGCCTCCCACCTGAGCACGGGCACCTGCACTGCCCAGATGGGAGAGCTGGGATGGGGCAGCTGCGCCAGCACCAGGGACTGGGAGACAGAGAGGAACAAAAGGAGACAATGCAACATGGCCCAAAACCCAAAAATAGTAACTGTTTCCCTGCAAAGGAGCAGTCACATCCCAATTTCCCTGGCATGGCAGAAACGGATTTGGGAGCTTGCAAACGAGGGTGAAAGCGATTATAGTGTTTCAGTTGGTGCTGCAGGAAGAGGATAAGAGGGCATCCACTTTTAGAGAAGTATCACAAGAAATAGAGCTTTAGATTACAGTACATCCAGCCCCAAGTAATCTGATTAAAAATTTATTTTATGGCTTCAGTTAGAAAGACCTGAAGGAAATCCCAGGAAAGCACAGAGCAAGCTCTTCCATGCAGGCAATGAGAGACAGAGCACAGTGAGCTTACCTCCCCAGAAATGGTGCGAGACGGGTGTGATATGCCACCAGCCGCTCCGACACCACGTCAGTTCTGAGAGATTGGATCGATGTGTGCCAAGGCGTGGGGCAGCCCCAGCTCCCCAGCTCCCACCCCACATGTTGTCAAGGCCTCCCCAGCACAGCAGTGCCCTAGCCCTGAGGGCTCCCTGTGCCCTGGCACTGTGGCTCCTATACAGAGGAACAGGGCTGAAGTGCCAAGGAAGGAGAAATTTACCTGCTGAGCTCAAGCAGGAGCACACAGGCCATGGGCTTGCCCTGTCCAGAGCCCATCCCCGTGACAAGTGCAGTCGAGCATCGACCTTCTGCCTGGCCTGTGGCCAGGTGGGGCCCATGATGGTTCATCTCTCCAGCACAATTTCCAGCCCTCCCAAGCAATAGACTGGAAGAATGGTCAAAGCCACAGTGAAAGAACAAAAATGAAAGAACTCTCACTGCAGAAAGAAGCTGAGGTCACGTGGGCCTTGTCACCCTCCCCTGGGCAGAGCGGATGCTGAGGAGCACAGCTAAGGAAGGTGCTGGAAGCAGCTCCTCCCTGTGCACCCCAGGCTGCCTCTGCTTGAGGGCATCCCAATGAAAGGGCTTCTGGCTGCAGCGTGTGCAGGTGGTGCCAAGCACCGTGTGTGACAGACACGCTCAACCAGACCAGCTCCAAAGAGGGTAAGACCTGATCTGTAGCCAGGCCAAGAACTTCAAGAAAGCCACCAAAGAGCGGTGACCCAAGAGCATCAGTGACAGGAGCCTGGAACACTGACCATGCAAACAACACATGAATGCATGACTGGGTGGTTTTCCAAGACTCATTTATCAAGGAACAAAGCAAACTGTGGGTACGAGGAGTCTCTTGCACACCTCTCCCATCCATTGTGTGCCATTCCGCTATGAGCCAAACACTATCCTGTAATTGTGACAGCCCAAGTGAGTCACCTTTGTGCTGTCCCTGCCCAGCAGCGTGGCTGTGTAGTGGCAACTGGGGGCAGCATCAGCCGCAGCACGGCTGACACAGAACGAGGTAGTCATGCCATGACAGCAGCACAATTACATGGAAATTGTATTCCTGACAATTTGGGGTATTTCTCCCTGTGAACACAGGCCTCCTGAAGAGATGAGCTCCAAGATTTCAGCATCCAATTAAATTAGATCAAATCAACAGAGGAAATTAGTCTTTACAGCATGAGCAGATCCTCTGAATTTTACTAGCAAATCAGTGAGCTAAATGTCACTATTCATCAGTAACATCACTAATAAAGCCAGATTTGGGATGCAGAGCTGCTAACACACACCACTCGCCCAACGCTTCCAGCACCACCAGCACCCTGCTCAGCCCCTGGTCCTTCCTCCACTTCCCATATAGAGCAAAGGCCATCCTTGAAGCCATTATGTCAATCAATCACCACTGGAATCCAGCCAGGAAGCTCAGGATTAGGCCCAAACTTTAACCTCAATGGAGCAATGCCGTTCCCGAGGGTGCTGCAAGGGATGTGGGAGGGGGTGACCCCAGGCAGAGGTGGGGAGGAACAGGGTGGGCCCAGGCAGGAGGCTCAGAAGGCAATGCTTGCTGAGCCCAGTGTTCCAGGGAGAGCTGCCCTTCGCCCTGCACAGGTTCTTATCAGCCACGGGTTGGGGAATGCCAGGAGAGGTGCAGCGCCATCAGCTACAGGAGATGCTGACCTGTGTCTCCAAGCCCAACTGCTGTGGAAAGCCACCACTGCAGCCTCACCTCTGCAAGAGCCAGCCTCGGAATAAACATCCCAAAGCACTCAGTGACAGCATTGGATGCAGCACGGTGGCACCAGTCCCACACTGCACAGCCGAATTTTGCTGACCTCACCGCCAGGGCCGTGGCACTGATGGGCAGGCGGGTGCTGTGCAGGGCTCCAGCACAGGTGGGCTGCCCCGGGCTGGGAGGGGGGCCTCGCCTGAGCAGAGCAAGCAGGAGAGCTGGTGGCTGCAAAGGCAGGTCCTGGTGGCAATGTTGGACACACAGCTGGCTCCAGAGGGCTGCTCCTGCTCCCGAGAATCACTAATCACAGTGAAGAGGAGCCCAGCCAAGCGGAGCATGTGCCTGGGCCTCTCTAACCTCCCTCCCCAGCAGCTCCGCTGTCGCTCCCTCCCCTGAGCCCCCGCTGACACAGTGGCATACGTGGCCCACGGCAGATGAAGCACCTTCTACCTCCAGAAACCCCATGAGGGACCTCTGCCCCAGTGCTGTGCTCACTGGTGGTGGGCAGCGGAGGGGTCATGGAACAGGTCCCAGTGCCACAGGGGGTGGCAGCCGGAGCAGCAGCACCTGGGCCCCAGCGACTCTTCCGGAGATGACACCGTCTCAATTACCCGCCTCCCTCGCACACCTTGTTTGATGTGAAAGCATTAAAAGACATATAATTTGTAGAGCTAAAACACGGGTATTATCTCTGACACATCCATACTACAGGGAACATGCTGAAGTCAATCACATCCAGCGGTTTCTGTTACTCTACAGCTTTTTCCTTGCCTCTTGTTCCAAATAAAAAAAAAAGATGGAAAATGAAGCAGGTTTTAGCTGCAGACCCACCATCTTCCTCTTCAAATCACCTCACACTGTGCAACCTCGTCAATGATCAGGAACAAGAGACCCGGATCAGCTTGTCAGGGCTTTTGAAAGTGGACTCTGCATTCCAAAGTGGAAAGAATTTACACTATACTGCTTGTAGGAGAAAGGAGCTGTCGTGGTCCCTGGTGTGACACCGGTAACATTTGAGAGGAATGAGACAGAACAGTGCCTGAAAGGACTGACCTTTTAGACTTCACAGAGACTCGGAATACAGCTCTGACCTATTCAAGTACCTGTCAAGCCTCTGCACGTCTCTTCTGGGTGGGAGCCTGAGATGAGCTATGTTTTCACAACATGCTTTGGAAGATGTGAGTTCCTTGGATATTGTATGGGTCACTGAGAGCAAACCCAGCATCACAAGCCCCAGTGGAAATAAAATAGCAGAGATGGAGAGGGCCATTTCCAGCCCAGGACCATGGCCCTGCCAGCACCAAGCCTTCCCACGGCACGGGAATGCCGCTGGGTGCCAGTGGCCGCCCATCCCTGCCGGACCGTGGAGCTCGCCGGCGCCGGCCAGCGGCAGGAGGCCAGGGCCCTGCCAACTCGCAGGAAAAGCGACAGCCGGCGGGAGCAGTACAGTAATTAACAAAATTATTATCGGGAACAAACCACAGGCTTTGGCAGAATGCCTGCACTGCCACGCCGGCACTGCCTACTCTGCTCTGGGCTCCTTGGCTTGGCAGAGATGGGGCTGCTCATGGTCCCCAAATCACACCCACCCTGGTGGCGAGTGGGCACATGCCCACGGCCGAGGGAGGACAATGGGCACATGGCCGGGGCCGAGGGGAAGCCAGCAGCCACGCCAAGCGGGGCAAGAGCCCCTCCAGACTTTGCCTGGCTGATCTCTGTGACTCCTGCAGACAGGGAGTGAACCCGCAGGCAGATGGTGCCTCAATCCCCGCAGCCATCATGGCTCCCTCCACCCATCACGACAATATTTGCTCTCAGAAAGTGGCTGTTCTCCGAGCAACCACCCTCCGACTGCAAACAGCTCCCAGCCTGACAGGCTATAAATATGGCAGGAGGAAAAACCAGCACAGTTTATTAGTTCTGAGACAGAGCTAAAAATAGACCCACGTGGGGCAGCTCAGTCCTCTGGGCAGATGTAATTGTGGATAATCTAGCTTTAAATATGGGAAGGCTGTCTGACAGCAACAACAACATTTTAACATATGGACGGGGCGGCACTCACGAGAACGCGCCGCTGCGCCACCTCCAACGTCACCGGGGAGCGGCGCTTGCACCACAGATCCCAGCCCAGCTCTGCCGCTCCACGGCTGGGCTTTCTGCAGGAATAACCCTCACATAAACCCAAATATCTACAGCAGGCCACTGAGAGGAAAGCACAGAGTCAAATACCAAGGGGGAGCATCAGTGGAGCTGTGCCAGTACCCATTCCCCCACCCTGAAATTTTATATAGCTAAGGCTTACCAGGTTAAATGGCTGAAACACTCCAAGTCCTCAGAGCTGACAGCACCTTCCTCCTCTTGTGAAAGCTTCCTCTGTCCCAGGCAGGCTGTGAGACGTGCTGGGAGGATGCTGTGTGGGTGCAGGGTTGGGTGTGGGCAGGCAGCCAGGGCGATAACTGCCCTTCCACGAAGAGGGAAGCGCTCCCGCCTGCTTGCCAGAGATAGCAGGGAGACGTTGAGACTGGCTGGATTTTGTAAATCTCCCATCCGTCCTCAGGCTGGCCGGGGAAGGACAGACCATGGCCCTACCACCATCCCGGCAGGCAACTCAAACAGCTGATGGCAAGCAGGGACGGCAGCAGCCACCATCCGCGGCAGCAGCAGGGACCTGTCACCATCCCTGGGCACCCACCTGCAATTTCCTGGCACTGCAAGGGGCTTTGTCCCAGCAGCAGCCCAGCATAAGACCTGCTGCCACCATGAGGACTCATTTTGCCTGGCATGCCATGCCTAGCCATGATTCTCCGAGCTGTCACGGCCCTGCACTCTGCTGGGTGCACAATTAACACCCATCCGGCACTGACCCACTGAGAGACTCAGGCCGGCCTCATTCTGTCCCTCCAGCCCAGCACTGGTTTTAACTGAGTTTAAAGTTTTCTGCAAGTCCAAGGCATTCCTTTCACCCCGGCTCTGCATGCTCAGTCCTTCCCCAGGCACACTGGCAGAAAGGGGTCACTGCCAGGGGTCCACCAGGCTCCAGAACCGGGATAGCAATCCCAGCCAGGTTGGCTGGTGGGGGTCATTTGCTGGGTTTTACACTGGGCTGGCTCCAGGCTCAGCAGCCATGGAGAGGGTAGCTCCAAAGCGAGGGAGATGGGAAGCCTCCCTGTGTGCTGCAGCTGGCTGCTTTGCAGCAGTTTGGACAGCATTTCCTTTGCATGTGCTTCTCTGGCCAAATATAATTGCAAAACATACATTTGCATGCAATTATCCATTTATGAAGTGCTAATAAGTCAAAGGAATTTACTTAGATGCAATCTGCTCGCCAGACCTTGTCCTCACAGGACCCAAGCACAAACCTCCAAGATTAGTGCAATAGTCAGTGCAGCCACCTCCAAGATGCTAAATCATTCCCACATCTTCCCATTAACTCAGCTCCAGCCCATCAAATATTAAAGAGCCTCAAGCCTGGACACAGCTCTTTTTACGAAGGTCGAGGAAATCTTTCATCTCTTCCCACCTTCATCCTCCTGCTCTCACCGGCAGAGGAGCATCACATGCTCTTTCATGTGAGCTCTGACTGCACACACACTGAATCCCAGTAATTGCTGTACGTGGCTCCTCCATCCACAGAGACATGATTATTTTGGTGCTATTTTTGCTTTATAAGATTAAAAGAAGAGGTGACTCTGCCTGAAGGAGGGGCTTTTTTTACCGATTTTCTTTCGTTTAATACTCGGTGGTTTCTCAGAACACCCCATCAATACCAATGAGCAAATAACCAGAGCACAAAGGCTGAGGAGCTGTGAGCAGGTAAAGGGCTGGTGAACCCTCCGTGGGACACCACTCCACCGGTTTGTTCCGCAGAGGACGAGGAAGGGCCCCACGAGTTCATCCTCATGAGAGGGAAGTCCCCATCCCACTTTTCCACCTCCAGCATCCCCAATACAAGGACTTCACAAGGCCAAGGGGGCTCGAGGGTCTCTGCCTGCTTTCTGGGCGACCCCTGCACTTGCTGGGGTGCTGTGAGAGGCAAACAAACCCACCTGGCTGGCTCACCTGGCCAGAACTGCGGTTTGACATGCAAAGATCCTTGGCAGGCTGATGTTTTCCTCCAGGGTGACCTTCCAACTTGGGAATTGGCTTAGCTGCCATCTGGCTCAGGTCTTCCCTTCCCGGCAGCACAACCTGACCTCAAACACCCCATGTTTGACTAGGACTGCATGGGGCTGTGCCCCCAGGAGAACCAAGGGGACCCCAGGAACCTGGAGACACTTCCAGCTCCCTACAGAGGCTTCATGTGACACAAGAAAACACCGGCACCAAGCCAAGGCTGGGGTGTTGCTTCTGGACACGATTCCCCTTTTGCCTGCCCAGGGGATTCAGCTGCTCCAACTGCTTTCCCCTGAAGTGGGTAGGGAATAAAAAAATATAACAGAAAAGTAGGGATCACGATGGAATTGGTCCAAACCAAAATCCAGGGTCTGCACATGCCAAGTCCCATTTACTGCGCAAGTGCCTCAGTCTCCATCCCACAGCTCCCTGGTGCCAGCCCCAGTCCCAGCAGCTCTCAACAGCCCCAGTACCCAAGCACAGCAGCACCAGTGCCTGCTTCCACCCCTGGGGACGTGCACCCCAAAAACAGTGAGCAGAGTATCCCCAAGCCCTCTCCCAGACTCTTCATCCCCCACAGACTGCCTTTGGGCAGGAGCACATCTCAGCTCCCCAGAGCAGCTCGTGGCTCCCCACGGCAGCCAGAGGCTCAGCTTCCTCCTGCCGCAGGACAGTGGGTTCCAGAGCAGGGCTGGCCCCTGGCCAGGACATTCAAACCTGAGTGGCCGGACAGGGCATACCAGCTCCTGGCTGGGCGCCGACGCTCTCAGTTTCGTGTGCCCGGCAGGCACGGGCGTGACACAGCTCCCTGGGGCAGAGCCAGACCCAAACTCACCAGAGCTTCCTGGGCTTTTCAGAGGCCGAGTGGCAAGCGTGGCTGTTTGGCAGCGGCTGCCCGGGAATGCTCGAGTCCTGCGCAACACCTTCCCTGCCCACCTGCAGCCCTGGCACCTCTGCCAGCGCCTGTCACCAGAGGGGTCAGCTGAGCCCTGCCTGTGATGCCAGGGGTCTCCACCCATCACCTCTCCCGACACTCCCACTCCGCAGTGCCTACTCATGCTCTCCAGTCCCTCAGACACATCCACGGTTACCATAGGAACTAATGAGACCCGAACTGAGGAAGAAAAAGGAGAGACAGACAGAGGGAAAACTGCTTTGATGCCCCAGTGCCACCTGCGTGGGTGAGTTTATCCTAACCCTGTGTGGGCGAGTTTATCCCTGTGGAGGGCAGGCAGGGCTTGCCCTGCATCACTCAGCCCTCCCACTGCCTTGCTCCGTCCCTCCAAACACCAGCTCTGGGGGGCCACATCCACCACCGTGCGCTGGTGCTGCCCTGCCAGGTTTCTGCAAGCCTGTGTTGATGTCTGCAGCAGCACGAGGCTCCCTGAGGTGCTCCAGGGCATGCAGAAAGCAGCTCAGATTTTCGGTAATAACTTATACAGTGAAAGGAAACTTCTGATGCCTGGTGTCTCTGTGCCGTGGGTTAAACCAGGACACTTAGACACAGGCTGCAGAAATAACAAGAGGGCGCTAGAAAACCAAAAGTTTGGGTTTATCATATTTTTATAATTTTAAAAGCTTTTACAAATATGAAACGTGGCTCTGGCTGAGCCCCAATTACAGAACCACTTAATGAAGCAGCCTGCCCACAGACCAGAAGGACCACGGGGTTGTGGGAAGCATTAGCTGCAAACAGCAGTGAATGTTCATCGAAAACCGTGCCTGGCACGGTGGAGAGAGGAGGGGACAGGGGATATCTGTGGCAGAACTGCTGCACCAGCCTTAGAAAAAAACCAGTGCACAGTCTACGGCAGAGTACAAGGGGCAGCTCAGTCCTTCTCAGCTTCACGGGAAAACGAAAGTCTGCAGAGAATTCCCTCCACTCCCCAAAGTGGTAAACATTGATTTAAACTTCTCATTAGTTCAGCACAACCTGAGCAATGAGCACAGCACCAGCGATTCTGCTGTGCCATTTACAACGGGCATTTGCCAGCTCGTTCAGGCAGCAGCTCCCCCAGGCTTTCCGGATACTTTCCCATTAATGAATAATTTGCACAATGATTATAGAGGGAAACCGCATGAGCCATCACCCTATGCATTGCCTAGAGCCCAGGGGAGGCTTGGCCAGGGCATTTCTGTATCAGCACAGGGTGTAGCTGATAGTGCTGGAGCTGCACGTGTGCTCACAATGGAGAGCCCCCGAGCTGGGGAGCGTATCCAGAATACAGGAGAGGCGAGGATGCACTACACGGGAAAGGGATCAGTGCCCAGGATGTGCAGCCAGGAGGACAAAGCTGGTAGGAACAGGAGGCAGGTCCCAGACAGCCACAAGTGCTGGGGGAGCAGAAAGCATCGGTGCCACCACTCCCAGACCTTAGCCACCTTCTCTCCCCTATCAGCCGAGGACATATCCCAGCACGGATGGCGACCTCACAGCTCGCTCCATCACAGCACAGGACCTGGCCCAGCAACCACCTTGACAGAGCCGCACACCTTGCCACAACCCACACCACCCACCAGTGTCCAGCAAGTCTGTGGCAAATCCAAGATGGACCCACCAAGCAACATTGCCAGTCCACAGACCCTCCTGGGCCCCAGTAGCATCTCCACCCCTTCCAGTGCAGTGCCCAGAGCCCCTCAGCAGCACAGGAGAGGAGCTGGGTCACAGGCACCCACTGTCCCACTGACACTCACCACCTCTCCAAGACTGCAAGACTGAAAAACAAAATACAAAACCTCCAGACTTCACTGGATTTACACCCAGAAGCTCAGTGCCAGCCTGACCTGCTGATTCCCATCCCCGTTAATCCCAAGGCAGAGCTGATGCCCTGTGGGTTGCCCCATGCACACCTCAGCCCGCTGATCTCACAGTGATCGTGTCACTGTGTTTATTGTAATCTCCCAGTGCCTGATTCACTTTGGGCTTTCAGGAGAACAGACTGTGGGACATGCACAAATGCATGTCCTGGCGTGGGCGGACATGGCTGGACTCCACTGCACCAGCTGGAGCCCAGCTCCCAGGAAAGCATCCTGCATGCACCGAGCCAGCTCCCAGCACCACGCATCCCACGGGAAATCACTGCACGAGAGAAGAGCCAGGTACTCACTTGATCTTCAGGCTGGCCAGCATTGTCTTGTCGATCCTGGGGAGAGAGCAGAGAAGGGTGTTACTGCAGGCACAGGGGCTCCAGATGTAGCTGGGAGGGGGTTGGGTGCAGGGGGCTGCTGCCAAACACGACCTCAGCACATCCTTTGGATGTGCCAGCGCTCCGGCTGACACGAGGATCACCTCAGAAAGATTTCATCGGAAAACAAAATCAACCAAGATTTAACCCAAAATGAAGCCTGGCAGCAAGCAAGAAAATATCCCCCATGTTCTTTCCTGGTGGCAACCAGTGCAGAACTGCTGCCTCCCAGTCTGGAATGCCAGAGGTGAGCTGGGCAGCAGAGGACGGCATCACCTATGTCCCAGCTCTCTCCGAAGCACAGCTTCCACAAAACATATATTTACAACTAATGGACCTGTGACAGCCCTGACGTGCTGGGAAGATCCCACCAAACCCCACACATGCAACCCGGCCCCAGGCAGACAAAACACGGAGCAGCCCCATTGCTCCCAGCCCCAGCTGCCTCATGTGGGACCGGGAGCCCCAGTTGCTCCACTCATTTCCCTGGCACTGATAATGAGTGCTCATCTGCTCAGAATCATTGTGGTTACAGTCATATTAATATTAATTAATGCAAATCATAGTAATGTCTCAAAATGCAAAACAATGTCTTTCAGCAGTCACTGAAAACGCTCTGTTATCTACTGCATGGAATCAATTCTACATCTCAAAAAAAGACCAAACAGCAAATAAGACCCCCAACGCCCTCTTGTTCTGCACTGTGATTGCAGAGGAGATGGTGTGGCCACAGAAATACAGTTTCCCCCCCACTTGCAGGTTTACTTTCTCCCCCCCCAGCTGGGCTCCGCTGTCAGGAGGGGGCTGCACCCGCAGGTGGCACAGGGGCCCGGGTCCCTGGCACTCCGTGCCACAGGCTAAGCCTGCCAGGTACTGAGGCACTGGTACCATTACCTTTCCCAGGGCCCCCCTCTTGCAGCAACGTCACCCTCATAAAACCCCACGGCCACGGGAGCTCTATTCCAGGCATTTCCCCAAACATCAGCTTCCACGCTCTGCTCTGGAGAGCCAGCATGCTGCTGCTCCTAAAAATAGACCTAGGGCACCTGCTATTGTGACTTAATACCTTACAAGCCTGCCCAGACCTCGTTGATCATTAAATCATGTTGAACACCAGAGCATGCTGGGGAGCAGAGCTGTTTCCAAACTCAGTGGCAGAGGCAAAGCAGCTCAGGGACAGTGGGTGGCTGGGGCAGCTCCCATGGGACCTGTCCCTGAGTGGGGGCTGCATGAGCGGCTCCATCCGGAACCACGGGAAGAAAAAACAGTTGTTGTTATTTGGCCTCTTAGAGTGAGAAGGGGAAAAAAAAAGAAACAACAAAATAAAAAACCACACAGGAAATAAACTCCCATGTTTGGGAAACCGCAGTTGCAGTGTGACTGTGAGAGCCGTTTGTCTGCCCTGCCCTGCCCTGCTCTGCTCCGAAGGCGGCAAAATGAAACACCCCACACCCCTGGGGCTCCCCGGGTCGGGGCAGCACCACTCCGGGGGCAGCACTCACAATGGCTTTGCTCACCATGTGCATCCCTATAACCAAATTGAGGGCACCACATTGGCCCCTCAAGACGAACACACTGCTCCAGGACCTCGCTGGCAGCAGATGCAGCTGGTAGAGAGGAAAAAAATAGCAATTTCCAGCCCAGCAGAGGCTGGAAATAGCGAGTGCAGCCACAGCAGGAGGCGGCTGGGTGTGCCCAGGCACCTCACACACAGCCCCACAGGAAGGGTGGGTCGGCCGGGACCGTGAGAAGATGCAGGTGCAGGTATGGAGCTGTGGCAGGTCCCTTCTTTTCCAGTAAACGCCCAGGGAAGGGTTCTCCCGGCAGGGCACAGGGCTTTCCAGGCAGCGTCTTCCCCAGGGACCCGGGGAGAAGTGCACCGACCCCCTTGGGAGCAACCCCCACAGCTCTCACCGTGCAGACACTGGCGTGGTGTCTAAAGGAAAGCCCGCGTCCTGCTCCTCCAGTCCCAACTGCAACGGTGGCACAGCCCCCAACAGCCAGCGCAGCCGCCCAAAAGCCGCCACAGCCCCCAACAGCCAGCGCAGCCCCCATTGTCCTCAGTGACTCTCCGGCTTCGTTCCCCTGCAACTGCCAAAGCGCAACAAGAAAAAACCAGCAAAGCTCGGTGGCCCCGAATGCCCCTGCCAAGAAGGTCACGGCTCTGCTCCACCGCAGCAGGAAGCTCCTGGGATGCCCCCCGGGCAGTCAGGGGCCCAGAGCCACTGCCCACAACAGCGACTGTGGGGCCGAGCTGTCCAAGAGCTGCGATTTGGCCACCACAAAATGAGCCCACATATCATAGAACCTATTTGTACAGAAGTCCATCCAAGTGCTCCCTTCCCCTTGGTATGTAAAGAAAGCACAATCCAGCCAAGGCAGTTCTCTTGGCTTCAGCGAGGCATGCGCTCCATCCCGGGAGACCCTGCTGAAAGCCTCGGCGTGCCAGCTGCCCTCCCACAGCCCTCACAGTTACTCAGCATTTCCCCCAGCCGGTCTCAAGCAGCTCCAAGGCCACGGCACCACATTCCCCTCAAAGTCCCGGGGCTGCCATTGTCCAGTCCCAGCCCCTGCAGCCACTGCGGAACGGGGAGGGGGCAGAGCAGCCTTCTGCCTCAAACACCCAACACCATCACAACCATACAGCACAGACTTGGAACAGGCATAGAACACCTCGGAGAGGAGACCTGAAGGGAGGGCAAAGGGAGAACGGTGTTTTTCTTAAGGTGTTTCCCTACAGATTAACACCTCTCAGAGGGAAGAGACAGGAGCAAACAGTCCGGCAGAACTCGGGGTGCAGGCAGCAGCCGTGGTGCTCTGCCGAGGACAGACAAAGAAGGGATGGCTCACGGAGCTGCCAGTGGTGCTGGGAACCTGCCCTAGACCAGGAGGGAGCTTGCTGCACACCCCAAGGTGCCAAAGGTGGTTGTAAGCATCTCTGTCTGAGTGCAGGAGGAGCAGGCAGCAGGGCCTCAGTGGCGAGAGAAAGGTGCAGGGGCAGACACTCTTACAGGTAACGTGCCCACAGGAGCCCACCACGAGCCCCCAGGGAGGTCCCCTCACTGCCCAACACCTGCAGAGCTCACGAGGTTTTGCTGGGTTGAAGCTGTGCCAGGCTTCCTGGGAGAACAGGGTCAGGAAGGTCCTTCCCGATGGCCACATGCTCCTGCTGGCAGGGCCGGAGGGAAGGGCTCTGCCGTGAGGGCACCGCGCCACAGCGCCTGATGCTCCTGCTCTGAAGCCACGGAGGGAAGGAAAGCTCCTCACACGGCTCCCGGCAGCGAGGGAGGGAGGGAAGGGAAGGCACCCACCAGCCGTAGCCGCCGAAGGAGACGCTGCGCTTCCTCTGGAACATGTTGGTGGCTCGGTGCTGCCAGGGCGCTGCGGCCGCGGGGGCAGCGGCGATGGGACAGTGGCAGCCGTGTGGGGACGGTGCGTCCTGGCGATGTCGGGGCGCTGTGCCGGGGCGGGGGGACCCCAGCACGTCCCGGCCAGCCGCCCCCAGCGCAGCAGCGCATGCACACGGGCACACAAACACCACAAGAAAAGTCATTTCCTTTTCTTTTCGTGGCCACAGGCTTTTCGCAACCTCACGCTGCAAATATCGTATTTCTCCTAATGGCAGGACCACCAGCAGTGCCCCATGGGCAGCGGGGCTGAGCCACGGACACGGTGTCGCCCACAAACATCGTGCCCTGCGGCTGTCCCAGCCACTGAGGCCCGATCCAGAGGGTCACTGGTGGCAGAGTGGTGGTCTGCCTCTTCCTCTCTGTCCCCGAAATGGTAGCACTGCAGTCACAGCACCAGGCTGGCTCCCTCAAGGGACATCCCACTAAAGGCATCAAACCTCAGTAAGCAAAAACCCCATCACTTCATCTCTCACGGCAAACAGATCCCACCACCCCAGAGCCCAGCAAGGCATCTCCCACTTGCTCCCATGCACCTGCCTGTGGCACACGGGTTTTCCATCCTCTGGTTCCCCAGCAGCTCTGTAATACTGAAGTGGCATTTGCAGCCTCACCACCACCCAAACCCCGCTGTGCTTTAACAGCCAGGCTTCAGAAATCCCATGGAAATGGAAATGCTGACATCTAGCTGGCTATGAGCTCCCATCCATCATGAATCCCAAGAAAACAAATGCTGTTCCCTGCACCATGCTGTGGGCATTGTAGGGCACAGCAGAGCCGTGGGGAGGTGAGCCTGGTTCCAGTTGTGGGCATGGTGCCCAGAGGCTGAGTGTGGTGCCCAGGGGCTGCACCCGGTGCCCAGGGGCCCTCACACCTTTCACCTCCCCACACCAACCACCAGCGCCCACCTGCACGCACTCAGAGCTGGGCTACACCAGGGAGTCACCCTGTGCCGGTCCAAGGGAGGAGGAAGGGTGGGAATGCCGAGCACCCCTGGGCAGTGGAGAGGCAGGAGCAGCTGGGCTGTGCCGGGGCCACAGCACGGCAGCGGAGCGGAGCCGTGCACCGCAGCCAGGGCGGGACGAGATGCTCAGCCACGCATCCCGGAGCCCGTGTGCCAGAGCCACCGCAGCTCAAAGGCCAGAAACAGCCTCTGACTGCCAAGGTCCGACCGGATCGGCTACAGAACACTCACCTCCTACCCCAGTGATCCAAGCCAACGCTTGGTGCAGACATACAGCATCCCCTTGCCCTGGCACTCTAGGCAGTTCTGGCTCCTGGGTTGGAGGCAGCTCTAGCCCAGCGTCCTCATCCAAGCACCCAAAAGTTTTAAGCTGAGAGACATTTGAGTTCTGTCTAATGTGTGAAAGAAAGGGGTGGGGGGAGAGAGGGTATAGGGAGCTGGAGAGAGAAATCACTCAACTGCAGGGAAAAAACTTGGATGGAAATCCAGCTATTTCAACTCCTACTTTTCTGCCCACAGCCTTAAAGGGATAAAACTATGGAAATTCTTCGAATTTTAGAGCTCTTAAGGACATTATTTAAAAAAAACCACAACCATGCTGCAGGCTTTGAAGCCATAATTCAGGTACTACAAAATATCTGGAGCGGACATTTGCTTGGAGCACATTTGTTCCTGGCCTGCACGATCCGTGTCAAAGCTCTGCATCAACAGCAGTGTGACGTTATCCTCTCGCTTCATCTTCCCCCAGGTCGTGTCTTCCTTACACTCCTCCCAGCTGATTTCTGCCCAGCTCTACTGAGCTGCTCGCAATTAACACGTCTGAAAAGAAAGGCTTTGGGTATAGCCAGGCTCTGCCACACATTGGAATGAGACCCAGTGAGGCTGCTCCAGCACAGCTCTGCGTGCAGAAGTCTGGGACAGGGAGTGATGGTGGCTGTAGGAAGCACTGGCCTTAGGTGGTACCACATCAGGAACAACTTGGAGAGTCCCAGAGAAATGGTCAGCTTTAGACCTTTCTCCTTGCAGCACCATCTACTGCATCCTGTTCTGCTGCTTTGGCCCTTGTGACCTCGCAGCTGCCGGAGGTGACATGGAAGCAGGAAGGGTGACAGGGACATGCACAGCATGGCAGGACCTAACTCCCCTTTGCCAGGAGATCACCCCAGCCAGTAGGTCATAATCGCTCCTGCAGCTCTTCCTCAGGTCATGCCTGGCTAAAGCACAGGATAACCCCCCACCTGCCCCAATATTTCAGAGCACAAGAGGGCAGGACCCTGGGATGGCCATAGGGAAACATCTCCATTTCCCGCTGCCCAGGAGGGTGTGGGGCAGCCCCCGCACAAGCCCACCTCACCCCGCACCAGCAACTGGGGATACCGGTGGCTGGCAGTGATGGAAGTGGAGCTCTTCCTGCTCCCCATCCCCACACATCTGGCAGCCCCAGGGCCACATCAGCCACCACAGATCCAGGTGACAAACTGCATTTGAACCAGGCAAAGGTTAAAAATACACCAAGCACCCAACCCCAGCTCCCCCAAGGCCAGCAGCCTCCCTCGCTCCCGGGTAGCGCACCACCGCCTGCCCAGCACCATCTCACCCGCAGGAGAGTGCTTCCAGAAATAGTCTCTGCAATGACATTTTCTCACTTCCCCTCTTCCCCCCGAGGTATTTCACACAGGCTCAAAAACAAAAGGGAAAAAACCCTTCCTCATTTCAGAGCAGGCACAGGCAAATCGTAACCGAGCAGCCAAAATTAGGGAACAAAATCGTGGGGGAGGACGACTCCTCAGTACCATCTGCACCAGTCTAAATTAACATCTCCCAGAGGCGTCTGCCAGAACCAGTATCCCGTTCTCCAGCCCAACCTGGTGAGAAGCCCCTGCCTACTGGGAACAGTGCTGCACTGTTGGTGACACCTCAGAGCAGGAATGTGTCCAGCAAGTGCAGCATAATTCTTCCACTTCTAACTGGGGTGAGAGACTGATTGCATCATTAGTGCTTTAATATTGCCTGCGGCACTCTGAGGGCATTCAGCTTCCTATTATGATTCTAAAGAAGGTTGTGGGCACCCAGAAATATTAGATTTTGTCCTGACAGGAAGAACATGCCGTGCACATCATCAGCTTGACCTACAGAGCAAAGGAAAACAGTGTCCAAATTACCTCTGACTCAGTTTATGGAATATTTCAAACACTATTTTCTCCCCTTTATGGTACTGCTGAAGTGAAAAGAGAAACTCGATGTCTTAAATGAAGCTTCCAAACCCCAGCTTGCTCTCAGGGGTGGCTCTTTACTGCTTAACAGCTTCACACCAGAAGGACTGAGAGGGCTCCCGCGACCACCACACTGGGGAGGGGAGGCTCACCCCAGTGGAGAGCTTCAGACAAAGGACAGGAAAGCCAGAGACCTTCCCGAGACCAAGGCCATGCACAGCTCAAGCTGCAAACCAGGGTCCAGCTCCTCTTCCACATTCTCGAGGAACCACTGATGGCTCGTCGACTCATCCCTATGTCCAAAGTGATCCGATCACTCCTGCTCATTTCTGTGGAAATGGCTAAAAAACAGATCCTGGAGGAAGCCACCACGCGACCTGCAAAGCATCACTTCTCTGGCAGTGGTACAGAGGGATACTTATACCCAGGCATGGCAGCACCAGCTTTCCCAGCAGCCCAGGAAGCGCCCAGCACAGAGGAGGTCCCCACACCCTGGGGACCACAGCACAGAGGAGAGAGACCCAGGAAACCAATAGGTGCTGGCTGACAACCTGTCCCCCGTGCTGGCCAGGTGCCTGTGCCTCCCAAAGCCCCACTGGTCTCTCCCACCATCACGCAAAACAGCTCTTTGCTGTAGAGGGACACAGATCATGTCTCATCACAGCCCTGTATGCAGAAACTCATCACACGGGCTCCCAGGCTCATTGAATTCCTCTCAGCCCACCGTGAATTTAATGTACAGAGTTGCTTGTTTTCTCAAGTCCAACCATTTTAGAGTCCTGCCTTGCTAGCCAGGGCATGAAATTCTCTGAAGAGGCTCTCTCTAGGAAAAGCCTTTTCAAGCACACAGATTTTCCATGCCTGTTTTCTCCACCTCTTCCAACTACCCTCTTCCCATGCATGTGAAACCTGAGGGAGGATGCTTCAGGGAAGCAGCAGAGGCTCACATCCACAGGCACTCTGCCTCCCCAGGATCCAGCAAGAAGGTTGCTCTGTGCATCCACACAATGCCCACGTGGGTGCCTTGCACAGGATGCTCCAGAGACAGGGCAGGCACCACTGCCCCCACCGTGCTCCCCTCTGTGCCTGGTGGCATCCCTGCTGCGCCAGGCGAGCAGCTGCCATGCCAGCACCAGGTCCCTGGGCACTGTCACCATGGCTACCTGCACATCCACTGCACATCCCACACCACCGTTCCCAGTCCCCACTGCACTGAGGAGCAGGAGCTCATCGCTCGTTTGCCCAGGCAGTGCAGGGGCTGGTAGAGGGAGGATGCACTGGGGCAAACCTCCCACGAAAACCTGTTCCCAGTGGCAGGCTGGCACTGGCAGCTGCGGCAGGAACGGGAGAGCACTTGGCCCAATTCCACAAAAAAACCCGGGGGGGGGGGGGGGTGACTGCAGCCAATGGAGAAATCGTGGAGAGACAGAAAAAGAACAGCTTAAACTGAAAACCAGGGCTGGGAAAACGTGGGGGCGGGATGAAGGCATGGGAATGAGAAAGACCTGAACATGCTTTGGCTAGAAATGAGGAGGTTTCTAATCTTCAATACAATCAATCTCTGGAACAGTTTCCTAATAATGGAAATAAAGGAACCAAAATAACCCCAACCCCCTAACTGAGACTCAGAACGTTTGTGAAGATGTTACACAAGATAGTAAAGTCTAGTGGAAGGTGTCCCTGTCCATAGGAGGGGGGTTTGGAACTGGATGACCTTTACAGTCCCTTCAACCCAAACCATTCCGTGGTTCTATGACTCTGTGATGCCTGCAGCAGCAGGGCGCTGGGCTCGCTGACCCAGCGTGTGTCCTTGCACCTTCCCCTGACAAGGGCTGCTCCTCCCAGACACCCCTGCCCTGCACCCCAGCCCCAGCAGCAGACAGGGAATCAGTGGCTGCCTGAGGCCGAGCTACCCTGGCACAAGGTCAGACCTCAGGGCTCAGGTTTGAGGCCAAACCCGTGCATGGACCCTCCGAATGTTGCAAACAAGGCACACTAGGCTTGGCCTTGAGCTTTTCCAAATCCTGCTACCTCTTGCCAACATCACCTGTATTTTTTGACCATTTTGGGTGTATTTTGCAAGAGCCGGGCTAAAATCAAATCAGAGTCAAGAAACAGTGTCTGGCATCCAACTTGGGGGCAGATGTTAACTCCAAGCAGCAATTCATCTACTCCCACAAAACTGCAAAACTGTCTGTGGAGAATGAGCTGTTTTTAGCTCCTGGAAAAAACGTCTCTCCTCCTGTTGCTGCTGAAGTCCTGTTCCTGTTTCCACAGCAGCAGCTACCAACCAGCAGAGCATCTGACCAGGTACACAACAGGCAGCAGCAGCAGAGGGCCTCTTTGAGCAGCCCTCAGGATCCCGCTCCCATACAGATATGCTTAGGGATGAAGGGAAGGAAGGATGATAAAACAAACAAGCAAAGAAAAAGGCATTTTTGCTGCCATGGTTATCGTCCCTAGTGGGAGGAACCGGCAGCAGAGGGAGAATGCAGTTATCTGTGAAATGTGGTGTGTGCAAGCATGAGCCTGCTGCCTGCAATCACACTGCATGTTGGATCTGAATTTAAACTCTTTGGCATGATTCCAACCCTCAATAAATCGTGCCTTGTGGACAGATATTATATCCCCTTTGCTACTAAAACAACAAGCAGTCTTAAACAAAACAGCAGAGCCTAGAGCATGCAGAAAAAGGCAGAACCTGGCAGGATCCATCTCACACCCTGCATTCGCCAGGGATGCATCTCACACAGCCCTCACAGGCTCCGTGCTGCTCCACACCCGGCACACCGGTACTCTGCCTGTGGGAATGGAGCAGGATGAAGGGAAATGCTCGGCCTGGTGAGCAGACATTGCGCTGCTTCCTTGTCAGGGATGAGCTGCAGCCTCGCACAGGGACAGTGGTGGGGAGGATCACCCCAGCAGACTGGCGTGGGGCAGGCAAGGAGGCTCAGACGTCCCTTTTCTGTGCAAACACCGGGGGCTCCCCAGCCAAGGACGTGCCCAGGGGAGGCAGGACAAAGCTCCCCGGGACCCACCGGGACCCACCACCCCGACCCCCGGGGACAGCAGGCAGAGCCCCGCACGGACTGCTGGAAATCGCCTCCTCCAATGGTCAATATTTAAGAGCGGTGCTGGCAACCACTTCACCGTCCTCCCACACACGGGTCCCAGCCCACGGTCCCCAGCCCTAAGCCCCCGTACAGCCCCTGGTTCCCGGCCCCGGCCCCAAGCCCCTGCCCTGTCACCGCGGCTCCGAACGCAGCCGGAGAAGCCGAGAGCCGTGAAGGCACCTCCGCTGCGGGTCCGCCCGCGCCCGGCCGCGTCCCCGCAGGGCTCCCCAGCAGGAGCACGTACGTACCGCCGAGGATGGAGCCTGCAGCCCCGCGCCGTGCCCGCCGC
>VZTF01000135.1:227084-243095 GCA_013397755.1 Cnemophilus loriae
GCTCTGCCGCCCGCGCCGACCGCTGCGGAGCGCGGCGCCGGGACCGGGCACTGTCGCTGCCAAGCCCCCAGCGTACGGGCGGCACCGCGGGTTCCCCCGCCGGGGAGGAGGATTGGCCCGGAGCGGCGGTGATGGGCCCGGTTCCGCTCCCGGAGCAGAGCTGGATCCATAGTGAATTCCCTCGGAGCCGGGAGGAGAAAGCACGGCCTTGCCTTCAGCATCCGCAGCCCCCTGACAAGCCTCACTGGGGCTGTTCCTCAGGCGGTTGTGCTCAGAGAATTGCGAGAAAACACAACAATTTATAATCACCATCTGTATTGATTTTATCTGTAAATAGATACTGACAGATAATGAATAGCAAACAGCACTCCAAGTGTAATTCTGCCTCTGCTGAGATCAGGGAAGGTTTCCCACTGACTTTTCCAAGGCCGGGATTTCACCTCTGGTTTCTATTCCTGGCATTGCCACTGACTCTGTGACCTTCTGCAAGTTTCTGAGCCTCCTGCTGCCTGATTTCCCTACATTTAAAGATACACTGGCTTAGTGGCATTGCTGCAAAGTTTATCTTTACATTCTTTGAGCTGTAAATACCAAGCACTATAGATTTCTCATGTGTATCAGTGTTTATTCCTGCGTATATTTTAATGTGATGGAGAAGGGGTTGCTGGCAGCCACAGCAGGACAAATTATTGACCTGTTCCTGCAAACCTCATGCCCTCTGACTCCCAGCTATTTTGCCATTTATGGGGAATAATAATCAAACAGATAAGGGCTGGGCCGTGGTGTGACGGTGTGTGTACAGAGGTACATGGATATGCAATACTGCATCTCCCTTTCAGAGGCATCATTGGGATGGAGGGATTTTCCTCGGTCAAAGTTTTGGGATTCTGATTTACATTAAACAGCAGACTTACGTCGAGTTTTGCCCGGGAAGCAAATTCTCAACCAACCTGTCTGTGCAAAGGAAATCAGCTCTTGGTAGACTTGCAACTGAATTGGTCACTGTAGCTGCTCCAAGAGGCTGCTTCAGTCATTTTGGTTTGTGAAATAAGAATTTGATAAATTGGGATGAAATTTTAAATCTCATGGGGTTTTCCAACAGCACTTTGAAAGAAGCAGCTGAGATCAGGACTCCCAATATGCTTGTCCCAAAGGTCATGGTTGCATAGTGAAACGACAAGGAGTGCGGAAAAAAATGTGGTTTAGAGGCAGGCACACAGGAAGGCTCAGCAGTCGAGACCATGCCCACGGTCACTCCATGTGGGGAACTGGAGGGGGCTGAGCCCAGTGCTGCCTCATAAGTTCCGTGCTCAAAATCTTGGAGGATCAGCAAGGGAACCTTGTTCCTGGAAAGCTCTCGGTGGTGGAGCAAAGCCCTGTAGATGTCCAGTCTCCAAAACTGGAGAGAACTGTTCGGCCAGAGCTCTGCAGGGAGCAGGGGCCAGCTCAGGCTGTAGGTGTCACCTTTGAATAGGGGCAAACCACACTGCTCAGCTTACTGCTGTCTCCTTTGCTGCTGTGTGTGCACATGTACAACTCTCAGAAGCACAAAGGCACAGAGCATCCTTCAAGCTAAAGAGGACTATCACTTACTCTTGGCTTTCATTATGAATGACATTGTTTTCTAGAGTTGTAACCTCATATGTAACTCGTCAAAATCACAGACTACATGGTCACTGTGAGAGCTTCCACCACCAGTTGCCCTGGCATCTTAGAACTAGTCTGGAAAGGAGAAGTAACAGCTGCAGCAGCAGGGGAGGGATCAGAGTGGGAGCACCCAACCCTGTCCCTGTTCTGTGCAGCACAACCATCCTTTTGGGATCCACACTCACCCAGCTGAGGCAGGAGGAGCCCATGGGAAGGACAGCCCCAGTCTCCATGCTTTGGCTCTGGTGTCTGTGGCACAGGGTGAAAGTTCCTGCCATGGTTCGCTGCGCAGATTTTGGCCATCACCACTGTGGGTATTCTGAAGCCTTCGGCACAGGCAGTTTTGGTGTTACCAGCTGGGAGCTGCGGTGACCCTGTAAGTGTTAAATCAGCCAGCAGCAGCAGCTAATCCTTATTAACTCCCAACACTGCCCAAGGATTGAGCTGTGTGAAATGACAGAAAGCACACATCAAACTAAAGGCTCAGGATGCTGCTGCAATCCCACGTGCCTTCAGAGGCAGTGGAGGGAGGATACCAGCTGTCGAGAGTTTGGTTCTGAACCCCTTTGGGGTAACAGGTGGACACTGCCTCGGTGACACAAACGCTCATCTACTGCCCTCTGGTAAAGTTAGGGACACTCCAACACTGATGCTACCGAAGCCTCAGGATGAGATTGCAGCTTCCTCAACAGCTCCGGCTCTTGCATCATCACCTGTGAGGCAGAGCTGTGTGACCTGCAGAGGGGACAACATGGCCCTCCCATCACCCTTGGGGCTGCAAATGGTGAACAGCAGCAGTCTCGGGTCCCCGGAATCCCTGGAGAGCTCTTCCCATCACTGCTCCTGGGCAACAGCATCACTGTTTCCAGCATTGTCCTCATTTCCAATGAAGGCAGCTCCTGGCCTGCTTGCCTCTGTGTCCCATCCCTGCCTTCCTCCATGCCCTTGGTACTGGTAGGAGGTTCACGGCTAAACAAAACCAGGTGCTCTCTCCCTGATGTGGGACCTCAGATGTTCCTGCCACAAGCTGAGAGCTGTTTCTCAAGGGAAATCATGAAAGTCATGTTGGACAGGCAAAGCTGATTCAAACCCACTAAGGATTTCCCATTGCAGTTCTGGAGACAGACTTCTTTTCCTGCATACCCAGGTAAATTATAAAGGCTCTTTGCTTCCAAATCAGAGACAACAAACAGATCTCAATTCCAGATTTTTTTTCTTTGACTTTCTTTGCAGCTTGATATCTATCAACTATTTTTAAAGGAAAACATTTTCATTGGTTAAAAAAAGGAGTAATTTCCTACTTAAAGGGAGAAGGGAAAATTCAATGGAAAATCTGCAGGCATTTCTACTAAAGACATTTCAACTAGACAGAACAAAGTGCTTGAAAATAGCACTATGAGTCCCCTGGGCTTTGGCCAACCTACTTTCTAATGTTTCCTGAGATGAGGTACCACAACTCCCATCAAGAAGCTCAGCCCACCACGGCCAGGGCTGGCAGGAGGGTGTACCCGTGGTGTTGTTTGCATTCCTGCTCTCTGGCAGATGCCAGGGAACTCCCATAACTCTTGCACTGGCACCAGGACATACGGGCCTCCAAGGAGGATGGCCAGGCCAGTCCCAGGCCCGTGGCACAGCTAGGTTTGACACCTTCCATAAGGACAACTACAGGAGAATGCACTTTGTATCATTTCTTTACCAGCAGGTTGGGTGCTCAGCTGTCCCCAGCCAGCCTGCACCCCCCACCTCATCAAATACAGGAACATGCAGACCTGACTGTGGAGTTGTCACAAATCTGCAGAGCCTTTGGCAGGAACAAAACTTCGACCTTGGGGCACTGCCAAGACCATTTACTGTGGGATTGATCTTAAATGCATTCTGGTTGCAGGAATTGCAAAACGCCCTACGTGACCATGCCGGGGTGCTGGAACAGAGAGCCACAGTGCTTGTTTGGTTCTGCAGTTTCTGTAGAAAGAGAACTGGAGTCAGATGTGGGAAGCAGCTGCCCAGGGACAGGGTGATGCACTCCATCCCTCAGGCTTGTGGCACAACATCTCTCCACAGAATCATTTAGGCTGGAAAAATCTCTTAGGCCATTGAGTCCAGCCACTCACCCAGCATTGCCAGATTACCTTGATTTGCTGCAGCTTCCCTCCTTCTGGGCTGTATGTGGGGAGCAGAGACAGATTCTACACACCACAAAATGGTATTTCCTGGGATGAAGGGTTCTTTCAGAGTTATTTTTATCTCTCTGTGCAGCAGCACAGGTGGGCGGCTTTTGCAGCTGCTTTGCCGAGGCCACTGATGACGTGGTGACAGACCCCCAGCCCAGCTCGGCTGCCTGGCACAGCCTGCCAGCAGCTCTTGTCTGCCAGGCAAATTACCAGGGAAGATGTTTCTTCTCCTGGAAGACAACATGACTCTCCTAGCCATGCAGTGCTGATCGGGTTAGACAGAGCATATTGTATTTTTCATGGGCTGGATCGCTTGCTGCAGTTGTTGCTGTGTAATGTGGAGCTTGTCAAGTGAGAGCCAAAATCGTCTCTGGTGCAACTCCCACCTGGGGACAACGGGGAGCAATCCTGTCCCAGATGCATCCTACTGAGTGATAAAATATTTCCTAGGGCCAAATTCAGAACAGACAGGGATGTTATGATGCCAGCATTCATGCATGGATTTTCTGCCTGTGCAGTCTCAGAGCAGGCAGGACAGGAGCTGCCTCAGAGGTCCTGGAAGGTGACAGGGCCGAGGCCATTCCCTGGGGATCAGCTGAGCAGGGCTGCTTTGCCCACAGCCAGAGTCCCCGTGGAGAGGGTCGAGGAGAACAGGCACCACCCTGCACCACAGGCTCTGCCCCTCTCATGGGCTCCGGGGCTTGCAAGCCCAGCATACTGCTGCACATCTGATCACCAGCCACCTCCACTCCCCGCAGGCCTGGACCGTGAATTTGGTTGCGATGGAGACCGTGTCCCTGGAGCACCAGATCCAGAGCGTGCAGCGGCACATCGCTTTCCTGAAGAAGGAGCAGATGGAGCTGCTCCATGACCTGCACCTGGAGATCCTCCGCTTGCAGAAGCACTGCTCAGGTGAGCATTGGGGTGGCCACGGCGTGTGAGAGCTGACTGCTCACGGAGCACCTTGGGCAGGAAAGCTCCTGCTGGTACCTGGGGGTGCTCACACGGGTGCTCGGCAGGACGCAGAGGAGGCGAGTGCCAGGAAGCAGCGCAGGGCTCGGGGCCCTGCCTGGCTGTGGCTGTGGGGTGCACAGCTGCCAGCCCCCCACCTACAGCCCGCTGCGGCAGTGTCACACTCCCCTCCAGCCACCCCTGCAGGAGGGACGGTTGCCCCGCCTTCTGCCACCACTGAAACTCTTTCCAACTTGTGCTGCTGCTCTCATCAATAATTCAGCCATAGCTAATTACTCCTTGTCTTCCAGCCTCTCATTCTCCCGGATTCCTGGGAAACAAAGAAATGTCTGCACTGACAAAACTGGCTATTTTTCCCCATCCCTTCTGAGCTTTTGCTGTTCTGTTTCATTGTTTTAATGGTTTCATCTACGGCCTCTTCAGGCAGGCAAGACAATGGGGTTCTCCTGCCTAAATCAAGCTTGGGGGGGGTCTGTCACCAGGGGCTGAAATGAGCCCACTGCTCATCACAGGTGGTTATCAGTGATCTCCCCTTCCCAGTGTGACCCAAGGACAGCTGTATCTGACCGGAGCAGCCCTGTCCTCCTGGGTGAGGTGTGTGGTTCTGCCAGGAGTGATGGGGGCAACCTCTGGGTAGTATTAAGGAGACTTGACATTTGAACATCATTATCTGAGGAGCTGTTTGCAGGAGGAGAGTGGAGTCAGTAAGTCAGTTTTTCCCCACTGTGGCCCTGTGGAGCCTTGCCTGCTGCCCTGGCACTGTTGTTTCTGACTTTTGCACTACCCCGTTGGTCTCTCTGAGGTATCCCTGTGGGAAAGGCTCTCCCTCCCACAGAGATGGTTCTCAGCTGCCCCGCAGGGGTCATGGGGATGGTACTGAAGCAGATCCCCATCAGCCCCCCAGCTCCAGCACAGAAATTGGGACCCCTGGCTGTGCATCATCCCTGCACTTGCTCAGCAGGACAATGTCTTTGGAAATAGGCAACTGCTTTGGTTTTCATTTGAAATATATCTGAGACTCCAAACCTATTATTTTAGCTTCAGAAAAATAGCACAATGGCCATTGATTCCCACCAGTGCAGTCGAGAATGCTGAACGCTTTCCAGAAACTGCGTTACGTTCTCAGGTACTTCTGCCTTCTCACTACAGATATGTTTTCCAAGACAGACAGGCAGAGAAGCCTGAGCCAAGCGTTCAGTTTCAGGAGGATGGCAGTGATGAGGATTAGAGTCAACACGAAAGCTGATTAAAAGAAAAATGTAGGGCAAAGATTAACCATTTGTACTCATTTTCAGGGGAAAAAATAGCCCCCAAACAGCTGAACGCTGCTGCTGCCCCTCTCTTCCTCTGCTCAGGGCTGTTAGTGGTTGGGTGGGCTGTGATAATTAATTCAAAAGAGACTGTCTGTAAGAGTGCAGGGTAAAGTGAACTCCAGAAGGTCCCTGAGCTGCCCTTTGTGAGCTGGTGCTGTAGCCTGGGGCTAGACAGCGAGCAGGCAAAGAGCAGCAGAGAGGAGGTAGCATGTTGGGGCTGAGCAGGCAGGTAGGTGCTGCAGCTCCTGAGATTTGGAAGGGATTTGGAAGCTCCATGTTGCCCTGGAGCAGGGCAGCATCCTTCTGCAGGCACATCGTGCTGGGACGAGGCCGTCCCCGCTTGCGTCACGTGCAGAGGCAGCGATCAGCCTGGAGCAGTAAATTATGAAATGCTTTGGGCGGCAGCTTACACTTTGGTCTATTTTCAGTCCATTGCTCTGCTCTTTGTCCTGGTTTAAAGCACTGGAAATGGTTCAGCAACTCTCTTAGAAAAGGGAAAGGCATCGTCAGAGGAGCAGAGCCTCCCGCGGACAACGTCTTGGCCATGAGGCTGCCCAGTAACATATAAATTGCCAGAATTGCCTGTTTTTAGCTCAGCCTGTGGCTGGTGCTCCAAGATGGCCACACTCCTGTGTGGGCTGGGCAGAGATAGCACTGCAGCCACAGTGATGTCCAGTGCCCCAAAGGGAGCAGAGGAAGACACGGGGAGCACAGAATGGGTGGGATGCTCCTCCTCAGTCCTGTTGGGTTTCTCTTCCAGAGCTCACCCATGACCTGGAAATGAAAGAGCTGGAGGCCCGCCAGCAAGGTAAGAGCACAGCTTTGGGCACGAGATAAGGGGGAGCTTGTGGGGGTGTGGAGACCACCCTGAAGAGCGAAGAGCGTGCGACCTGAGGGGCCCATCAGGGCTGCAGAGAGGGGACACAGACCTTGCCTGAGGACGCAGTGGGGCTGAGGGTAGGACTGGGAGGCAGCGTGCACAGCCTGCTGGCAGCCCAGTAAATGCTGGTGATGCCCGGGAGCCCCGCGGCCAGCAGAGGATGCTCTGTGAGCAGCCTGGCTCCTCTCCCTCCTCTGTCCCAGAGATGAATCTGAAACTCCTCCCTGGCGCTGCCTGGGCACAGTCCCTGGCACCAAGCCCCAGCCTGTGCTGTGTCCTCAGTGCCATGGCAGGCGGTCCCAGGGTGGATGTGGGCTGCTCTCACCGGGGCCAGCAGGGTCCTCGCCCTTGGCACCCTCACACAGTGCCATGGTGGCTCCACAGGAATTCCAGCCCCTCCCATGGAGCCAGGGGTCCCTTCTCTGCACCAGTGGGCTTTGCTGGCAGAGGGCCTGGTGGCCAACCCACCAGGTGCCATCGGGGTGTCACAAGCCACGACACGGCCAGTCTCGTCCATGGTGCCTGCCCATCCTTCAGCCTTTTAGAGCTGCACAATCACTTTGCCACGTTTATGGGGCAGCACCTCATTTACAATGCCATCAAATGATTGCTCTTCTAATGCCACTCATGCAATAATTACTGCCTGCAACTGCCTCCCTAAGACCTCATTATAAAGCTGCAGAAACACTGAGGAGCTGAGGCTGCAAGTGGCTGCCAATCATATCATAAAAAGCAGATTATTGCAGAGGATGGGAGCAGGCCTGGGCAGGCCAGGGAGCGTGGGCAGGTGCCAGCCTGCACCCTGCCAAGGGCTGGGTGCTGGAGCAGGCAGCCAGGGCTGGGGTCAGGAGTCCAGCTCGGCCCTCCCGCTGCCCACTGGGCTTGGCCCCAGAACCCCAAGCTGCGAATTCCCTGAGCTGCCTGGCCATCCTGCCCCAGGACACCATTCCTCGGAACCCGCTCCCCCCTCCCAGGATGGAGGGTCCTTCCCTGCTGAGTGCAGCCCAACTCCTCCGTAATCTTGGATTAGCATCTCCATCCTCACTAACCAGGCTTTGGAGTCCCGGGATCTGAGGCCAAAAGTCCCTCCAAAGTTGGGCTGATGGTTTCCCTGCACCATCTCCTTTTCTCTCCCAGCCCATGTGCTCCCCCACACCCTCTGCACACATTCAAAGTCACTTTTTGGATGAAAAACCAGTTACCTAGGGAAATTTTAAAACTGCAGCAAGGTAGAGGCAGCAGGTTCCATGGCAACAACATCCTCCACTGAAACTGCCTTTTGCTTTCACCCCGCATTTGGGTGTTACACATGGCACCGTGCCGGCAGCCTGTGCCATGGGGTTCCTGTGCCTGCACTGGCAGTGAGCCCGTGCAGGGCAGCTCACAGGGAGTTTTGGATCCCAAGTTCAAGAAGCACCCGAGCAGCCTCAATGGCACTGCTGGGACATGCTGGCACCATGGAGTGCCAGCAGCCAAGTCCGTGTTGGGAGCCCGTGGGAACCTGCCAGGAGCGGAGGGGCTGAGCCCTGCTCCTCCTCCTGACCCCTCTGTGCCTTGACCCACAGATGTCCTGGACCGTGAGCTGGAGGAGAAGTGCCGGGCGATGGAGGCCCAGCTGCAGGAGAAGGAGAAGGACAACCTAGAGCTGCGCAAGGAGCTGCAGCACAAGGAGACGCTGGTGGCTGCGCTGCGGTCCAGCCTCCGCAGCAAGGAGCGCCGATTCCTGGAGGAGCTGAAGCGTCGGAGCCACCGCGTCACTATCCTCGACACCGAGCTGCAGAAGCAGACGGAGGCGGCCGCCTACCTCTCGCTGCAGCTGCACGCCACGGCTCAGCGGCTGCCGGGCCCCCGGGCAGGNGCGGCCGCCCCGGCAGCCCGCGCAGGAGCCGGCGGCCAGGGCCAGGTCGGCCAAGGGCGAGCCCAGCAAGAGGCAAGGCTCCGGTGCCCCCCGGGCCCAGGAGTAGGCGGCCAGGGGACGGCGTGGCCCGACCGGCCGGAAAGCCCTGAGCCCGGCGGCACCGGGGCGGGCGCCGGCAGAGGTTCTTTCCCCCATCCCCTTGGTGGAGGGGAAGGGGCAGCCGAAAGCGGAGCCCTGCACGCACCTCCCACCCACCGGCAGCCAGGGAGGACCCCTCTGCCCGAAAGGTCTGAGCCAGGGATGTTACCGGCAATGCTGCGGGACAGGGGAGCATCCAGCACCCGGGCTGTGAAGGGGACACGTCTGAGCGCCTGTCCGGAGCTTCCAAGGAAAGGAAGAGAGAGAGAAAGAAAGAAAGAAGAAGAAGAAGCATTTCTGAAATGAAATCTTCCTGCTGCTGCTGCCATCAGAGTGGGCGCTGGGTTGCTTTCCCTGGCCCGGGGTGTTGGGAGGTGGGTGTGCAGCAGCAGCAGGCTGTGCAGCACATGGCTTGGCACCGGGAGATGAGCTCGGCCAGGCCTCCAGCCCTGGCCATCACTGGCACTGGGCACTGGAGAGGGCCCAGGACATCAGCAGGAAGGTTCTCCAGAACGCAGGCAGCTCAACGAGGTCGATCTTGTGGGTGACAGAGGGATCCCCTTCCACAAGGACAGTGCTGCTGTGCTGGCCAGGCCCTATCCCACGCTCCCCTGTGCAGGGGTTTGGCTGTCTCCAACACGGATTTCCCTCTCATCACGTTCTCACACGGGACTCGGACAAGGCAGCTGGACAAGAGCCGAGGTTGGCAGTCCTGCTGGACACCCTGTGGCTCCTTGGCTGCTGCAGACGGGCTCCGTGTGCTGCTGGAGCAGGGCTGCACCCTGTGCCCCCTGCACAGGGCTCTCCTTGGCACCAGCATTTTGGTTCTCAGTCACATCCACAGCCAGGTCTGGGTTTGCTGCTGAGGGCTGAGCAGACCCCGGTCCTCCCCCATCGCCTCCCATCCTTCCCTGCACAGCGGCCATACACAGCTGCCTTCACCCCCTGGGGCAGCCTTGCCCCATTTCCAGCCAAGCTGTCGGCTTTACAATCCACTCCCTGGGTGTTGTGAAACACCATTAGGAGGGGAGGGCTCTGGCGGCCAGGCAGGGCGAAGGTCTCTCTGCTCCGGTGCTGCGGACCTGTGCTGCTCAGGGCAACCCAAGGGGCAGGTTTCACCCTGGCGTGTGGGCTGCCAGCCCGGCTGGCCCAGCCAGGACTCGGCCCCTGCCTGCAGCCAGTGCCCTGCCAGGCTGGTGGGCAGCAGCCTCCCACAGGACCCTCACTGCCTCCACGGCTGGCACGGGCAGGAGGGAGCTGCAGGGTGAGGTCAGACCCTATTTCCTTCCAATTCAGTTTGAAACCTCTTGAAAGACATCACCTTCATAGAATAGTGAGGCTTGGCCTGCTCGCGCTCACCCTTAGTGTGCCCGTGCAGTCAGAGCTGTCTATTTTTGTAGTTCAATATTTATATACTCTTATTAAAATGCTTTTATGAGATTCACAGCAGCAGTCGCCAAGCCAGCTCTTTGGTAAAAACAAACCCCAAAGCATATGAGCTGCACTAGCAGGGCAGAAATTAGCAGCTTTTGTACCTTTTCTTTGGCTGTTATGTGACTAGTCAGGCTTTGGAGGGCAAGACCCCTCTTACTCTCCCAGGGCACCCCTGAGGGTTGGGACTCCCCAGCTGCTCCTATGGTCCGTAACGCACCCCTGGGTTTGGGAAAGAGCCCAGCAAAGCCAGGCTGGGCAGGGCGCCCCTCACAGCACTCAGGCAGCAGCCTGGCTTGAAGCCGGGCCAAGGTGTGCAGCTCCTGGGGCACGAAAGCTCCGGTGAGAAATTTTTGCAGCCCCCGAGGTATCAGGAACTGCTGCCTCGGCAGTGCAGAGCCCCCACGAGCCCCCAGCTGTCCTCCCAGATGGTCACTGCCGTGGGAGGCTGCCTGGAGCCCAGGCAGGGTGCTCACAGGCCGTGGCCGCAGAGCCCCACATGCCCGGGTTGCCTGCGCAGGTTCGGCGGGTTCAGGGCAGCACGGGGAACTCTGGTAGCGCCGCGCTGGGCTCCGAGCACCAGGAACAGTGCTGGCATGAGGGAGAAAAGCCCTGAGCCCCCCCGGCAAGGCTACAGAATGCTTCCCGCCTGTTTGCCTCTGCACAGTGATCCAGGCAGGCTCCGCCAGGCCCCCGCTCCGGGGTGAGCTGGGTGTGCTGGGGCCCTGCTGTCACCACGATGCCTGTCGCTGCGTGCTTGGCTGTTCCCGCAGCTGTGGTGCGCACAGCTGTTTCCCGTCCTTCCTAGACAATCCTGACAGACACAGTATGTTGCATTTTTATTACTCCTTCATGAGATCATGATGCTTTTGACTGACCTGAGCATTGAAAAGTGGAGGCAGAGGTATGATCCTTCTCCTGTGTAAATACCTTCCTAGCAATCATCATCCGTAGTGCCTAGTATGTAAATGAAGCAACCCTGTCTGAGCTGCAGGGCCCTTTCCTCTCCACCAGTAATTAGCAGCTTGCTCAAGGAGTTGATCTCATTTCCAGTCCCCCGTGCCTGTCCCTTCCCACGGTGCTCCCGGTGCGGGCGGGCAGCTGGGCAGGTCTGGAGCCCCGCGGCGGGGCAGGCAGAGCCGCCTGCAGCGAGGGGAGGTTCCCGAGGGGACAGAGAGGGAGCTCCCCCGTTCCCTTCTTCATGCCAATGTAATGTGCTTGGAAATGAGTTGTCAGGGTGAGCCCTGCACTTCTCCTGGGGCATATTTGCCTTGGAGCAGGAAGGATCAGCTCCTGCGTGCTGTACCTGCTTCAGCCACTGCTGCTTTTCTTGGGGGGGAGGGAAGCTCTAGAGATACTATATATACACTTTATATATATATATACACACACACACATACATGCACTTGTTTTGAAGGGAAAACACTGTATGATTGTAATAGAAGTAATGTTGAGATAAATTATTTTAATCTTTGTATTTATATAAAATGATCAAAGAGATCAAAATGATAAAAAAAAAATCAAAAAGACAGTATTCCTATTTTTTACTGAGAAGGCTGCTGGAGCCAATGGGAGTCTGAGAGCCACTGGGGCCCAGGCAGGGCCTGCCCTCCCCTTCTCGGGTGAGGGGCTCTCACAGACTCCCCCCTCGCACTATAAGCTAGCCCTTAGCCTGTAAGGTGTAACAGGGATCTGTAGGTTCATTTAGTCTGTGCTGTGCACACCTCGGGAGTCCAAAGGGCGCACACAGCTTCAACCCGCGCCACGCACCTGAAAGCACAGACTGAGGAGTGCAACCGCCGACACCTATGTGCTCTGGATGGAACAGGCAGTGTTTGATGTTGACTTGTAAAGCTTAATGATTAGACTGGAAATGGAAGCATAGCAATAACGCTCGGTTGTTAAACGTCTTGTGTGTGTAAACTACCACGTGCTGAGAGCTGTCTACAGACTAACAGCCGGGCTCCTCTCCTCTGCACCCCCTTTCGCTCTGTAGCTCTGCAGAGGCTTTATGGATTTGATGTGTTTGGTTTGCTAATCTCTCTTTTCCTTATTATTAGTATTATTACTGTTATTATTTTTCCTAATGCTATCTGAGAAAGTGATGTCTCAAATGCACCTTGCAGCAGGTGTGAGGTGAGCAGTGGATGGGGGAAGATGCACCCACTGCACTTGCTGTGGCAGAGCCAGTCTTGGCAATGGGATGCACACTCCCCTGGACTTACTTTAACCCTGGGCAGATCGGTCAGGAAGTTCTCCTTGACCCTGTTAACTAAAAAGCCATATTTTCTGAATGTGTTTGCTGGGGCCGATCTAAGTGCTCCCGGCCGTGTCCTTCCCATCCCCGCTAGGCTCCCAACCTTCCCACTGCTGCATGGCTCTTTGCTGAGACAGTCTGAATTGGGGCCAGGCCCTGCTGACTTCCCAGGAGGGAGCTTTCTGTGAATTGCCTTGTGGCAAGCAAAGCCAGGTTCATGGCCCGGCTGATGGGTGCTCTGGAGGGACTGAGGGGTGCTCTTTCCTGGGTGCCCAGGAGAGGTGGCAGTGACACAGCAAGAAACATCCTGCCTGAAGTGGCTGGAGCCAGCAGTGTGAAGGGATTGCTCTGCTTTTCCCAAGTTCTCCCCAAGCTCTCCACACCAGGAAGGTAAATCAGCAGCACAACAAGGGACTTTCATTTTTGGGGCTTAGGTGAACCTTTCAGAGTCCTTGTGTACAGCCTTGTGAACTGGCTCCTGCTGCCCCAATGAAGCCACACCATCCTGCCTTTTTCCTAGAACACCAGCCCTCACGTCCCAGCAGCCCTGATGAGCCAGTCTAGCTGTAGTGACGCTGCTGCTGCCTCGGTGCACGCCTGTTCTTGTCACCCTCTTGCACTCTCGGCGCCTGGCTGCCAAGTCCTACAGGGAATGCAACAGGAGGGGAGAGAACTCCCTTATGCCTCCGGGTTGCCTCATGCAGGCATCTGAGATCTGTGGATAAGATCAGCAGTGCCGGAGTGCTGGGCTGGGTGAGCAGGAGGAGGTCAGGATCCATGAGCACAGCGGCTGTGGAGGAGCCACCAGACACTGTGGCCTGTTAAAGCACAAGGATCAAAGCACCATGTCCCCTCGCCGTCAGAGCTGCCCTTTGCTCCCCAGGGCCCCATTTCTGCCTCTGTATCCTTCTTGCCAGCTTTGGCCCTGCAGGGACGCTGCTGTCCCAGCCTCATGGAGGAATGGTGCCTCTGGACAGGAGGACACGGAGGGTGACACTCGGTACTGCCACCACATCCGATCCCTCCATCTCACCCTCCCTCTCCTTGCACCTTTGGGCAGGAACAGGGGAGCAAAGCTGCTGGCGTGTGAGAGGTGCACCCAACCCACACCCAAACGGTGCCTGGTCCTCCCTGGCCAGGGTGTGGTTATGCCTCCTGGCTCTTCCCAATAGATTTCAGTGAACTTGCAGCTTCCAAAAAAGCTCCCCTTTCCCGTTGTTGCAATTATCACAGGAATTAGAGTATCAGGCCCTGGGAATCCCCCAAGTCTTTGCATGTCTGAAGCAGCAGACCCTTTCTGCCCAGGGGCCGTGGGTACAGCACTGAACTGCAGCCCCTCGGCCCTGCAGGGACGAGCACTGTCTGTATGTTTCAAGGTCACTCTCACCCCACTGGGGTGGGGACATCACCTCTGCCTGGCCAGAGCCATGCCGAGACCCCTGGGAGGGCTCTGGCAGAGGGATGAGGAGGGCAGCACTTCTGGTCTCAGCTCCCCTGGTCCCAGAGCAGCTGCGGTTTTGCTGGAGCAAAAATATTGTCCTTGGCTGAGTTTTCAAAGCTCAGTGAGAACAATAAACGCCTGTGCCTCGTGCTGGGGAGCGCCACCACAGAGGGACAGATGCCAAAGGTTTGACACTGCTCTGCTTTATTTGAATGTTCATTTTGCTACATGTCACCATTATTTGCCAGGATGATATTCATGTTGACTTTGCTTTTTAACCAAGTGCTTTTCAAAATGCGTTAACGCCCAGAGACTAGAGTATGGAGCTGTACTTTAGAAGTTGTTGTAATATGCCTTTTTCTTAATAAAGAGATTGAAATCTGCAGCGGGTTGTACTGTCCTACCCCAGAACGCAGGACCTCCAGCCACAAACCATAAGCATCTCTGTCCCTGTCCCAGGACTGGCTCCTACCTCACCCCCCAGAGCTCTTCCACAGCTCTGGGGAGTCCTCAGAGTGACACCCCAGTCCTTACAGGAGGCCTGCAGGTAGACGGGGGGATCTGGAGTGCCAGGACAAGGGGGAATGGCTTCCTGCTGCCAGAGGGCAGGGTTAGACGGGATATTGGAAAGATTCTTCCCTGTGTGAGGGTGGTGAGGCCCTGGCACACCCTGGCACAGGCTGCCCAGAGAAGTTGTGGCTGCCCCATTCTTGGAAGTGCTCAAGGCCAGGTTGGATGGTGACACAGAGAAACGGGAAATAAGTTCTCCAATCAGTTTGTTTGGTTAGAAAGTCGACATTATTCAGCACTGAGTGTATGGGAGATTGTTCCACCTAACATGTCTGGCAATTAACGAAAATTTAACAATTTATACATTTTAGCAAACAAAGGAATTAGTGTTCATCGGCTACAAGTTACATAGTTCTCTTGTTAATTAGTATTCTCTCTTATATTGGTTAATGATTCTCTCACTTCCCGTGCTAATTAGTCTTTCTCTTCTTTTGGTCGGTCGATTTCTTGCATCAGTGGTCTGTACGTTGATGGCCACAGATCCCCCTGCCAGAATTACCTTTTACCCATTTGGAGCTGATTTCAGCACAATCACTGAGTTGGTTTCATTAGTTATTCCTTATCTTGGAAGTCCTGCCAAATGTCCTTGTGGCCCATAAATTCTGCACTCTTTGTGTCCATTATTAGTGATACATCCTTCTTCCCAAGCTATGTTAATCTCCTCCCTCAGGTCTTAGATCACTGAATCATGTCAAGCCCTAAACTTTGTTTTTCTAACACATGGACATCACTTAGAACTTGCTTGTTAGCTGCTATCTGTTTCATGCATTAAATATCCCTTCTTGTTGATTAGGCTTGAAAGTTACAAAGATCAAACATTAAAGAATATCCTTTCTTAAGGAAGTTTGTTTGGTTTGGATTTTTGTTTTGTTTGTTTGTTTGTTTGTTTTTTCTTACCCATCACCAACACTATTTGTTACCATTAAAGATTTTCCCAACATTTCCCCCCACGGCTGCACAGACTCCTCTTTAAAGAAACACAACCTGTTCGGTACCAACGGGGCCCGGAGCAACCTGCGCTATGGGACGGGGTCCGCGCCCAGGGCAGGGCGAGTGGAACTGGGGCGTCCCTTCCAACCCAAACCCTGCCCCGCTCTCTTCTGCTCCGTGACCGCCCGGGCCTCAGCCCCGCGCCCCCTCCCCGAGCCCGGAGCCTCTGTCCGTGCCTGCCGGGCCGATGCTCCGGGGCAGACGAGGCCGGCACACGCCGCTCCCGGCTGTGCCAGCGCGGCTCCCCGGGCACGGTGTCACCCCGGTGCCCCCCGGCGCCGCACGGTGACCTTGCGGCCGCCGGGAAGGACGCAGGCGGCCGGTGACCTTGCTCGGGGTTTTG
>VZTF01000135.1:243594-303646 GCA_013397755.1 Cnemophilus loriae
GGTCAGGCGGCGCCCCGGGCCTGGGCGGGCCCGTCCCGGCGGAGCGGGAGCCCCGGGCCCGGTGAAGGTCACCTTCATGGGGCCGCTCCACCGCGCGGCCGCGGGGGGGCCCGGGCCGGGAGCGGCCCCGTCCCCGTGGGCCGCGAGGCTGTTCCCGGGAGCCCGTGGGCGGCGGCGTGCGCTCCCGGCGCGGGGTGCGGCAGCGGAGTTCGTTCCGGGCACCGCGTGGTGCTGCCCGCGCACGGACAGGGGTGTCCCGGGGGTGGGGGGCAGCAGAGGGCTGGGTCCTCCTGCAAGTTCGGGCTGCGGGCGGCACTGACATCTTGGAAAATACTCAGAAGCGAGAGCTTTCCTGGAAAGGGCAGAGGCTTGTTCGACATCTCGGCTAGAAATTGCAGGTTTTAACTAGTTATTTGCTGGCTGTTCTTGCTCTGTCTCGGAGCCTGAGTGGCTCAGGCCAGGGACAGTGTGCGGCTCCATGTCCTCACTGTTCTCAGTGCCAGCTCCCAGGCTGGCACCGACTGTGGGATGCTTCCACCTGCCCTGTGTTTGCTTAGTTTGGTGCTTTGTATCTTCAAGAACTTAGAAGCCTGAGCATCCATCTCAGCCTCAGCTCTTTTTTCTGATTTCTAAAGTACAAGCAAAAGGCGTGGAAGCAGCGCGGCTTGTGGCTGGCCTTCGTCCTGAGGCACGTGAATCCCCTGATTGACCCACATGTCACTTCCACCCCCCCCGATTTTATGGTATCGAGGTGGATTTTTGAAGTTTGTCACCTAAAGCAAAGTTCACTGGCATTTGGTAGTGGAGGAGGTTGGATGCAGTTCAAGAGTGGGAAGCTCAGTGCCGATAGCCTCCTCCTCTCACCCATGGGCTGGATTTTGAAGCAAGCATCACGCCTGCCGTGCCAGCAACTGGGTTAAAAAGTTATGCAGTGTAATCCCTGCCTCTTCAGCCACAATTTATTGCTGAGGGAGGATGGAACGTGGAAAAATCCTTCGTGTGTTTCAGCACTGTACGATTGCTCGCGTGGGATCTGGGGAGGAGCAGGGGCAGGTCTCGTCAGGGAGCCGGGTGCTGTCCTGCGGGAGCAGGGTCAGCCTGGCCACCTTGGCATTGGCCTCACAAGCTCTAGTTCCGGGGCCAGGGGCAATCAGGCCCTGCTCTGGTGCTCCTACCGCTGTGTGTGGCCTGCAGAGCACCCGTGCAGGCACCGGCTGTGTCTGAAGGCAGCTCTCAGTACCTGGAGCCGTGGGCAGGCTGCGAGTGTGCTCCTCGCTGTGGAAACCCACCCCTGAGCTGTGCCAGGCACCCAGGCTCGGGTGCTGGGCTCTGTGCCAAGCGAGAGGGCTGGTGGCTGCTTGCTGCTCTCTACCCCCAGCCTACAAACTGTTGAGACTGCTCTGTCCTTCTGAGTGCAGAAACAGAAAAGCCTGGACAGTTGGGGTTCCTGTACTGATTTCTGATGGGTGCATTTTGGGTTAAGTTACCTTTCCTATCAGCTAGTGTGAGATCAGAGACAGCCATTGTGTGCAGCGTTTCTTGGATTATTTTTATTCCTACAGTCTTCACTGCCTTAGAACAAGTTTCTCACATACAAGTTTAGCAGTGCTTCTAGCGACCATAAAATGCCTTTCAACCTTGCCTTGCCCAGATCTGTTTTTTCCTAGCTCTGTTCCTCCATCTCTGAGCTCCCCAGCCACCCCTGCTTTCAGACGCATCTTCCGTTAGATCAGCGGAGAATGCAGGTGTTAATGGAAAACTGCTGTGGAGGCAAGTGTAGCTGTGCATTAGCAACAAGGTCAGAAGGCTGATTCTTAATCTCGGGATCTGCTATCGCTGTCTGTTGCCCGACCTTGGAGGTTCGCTGGTGTTTTGGAAAAGGCTGAATTGCTGGCAGTTGAGGTTTTTAATATGCAGCTCTAACAGGCTTGGGGGGGGGACGGTCGGAGGAAAGTTGTGCAAGAGAAATCTGATCACTGCTACAAGGTTAAGAAGAGGAGAGGAGTGTGATAAAACAGCATCTGTATGGCAAGATGAGGGATGGGATCCCGAGGGGATCGTGTTCGGGGCGGTTCTGTCAGTGGGATAAGAGCTGAGCTCCCAGTGGAAGCTCTCTGCTCTGCCTGAGCAGCCTTGCTCCTGGGTTTCCCAGCTGAAAAGTGGAAGTAAGTAGGTCAGGAACACGCACTGAGATAAATCCACCTGCAGACTCAGAACTGCCTCATGCACAGTAAAACCAGCACCGTGTTGCAGAGTCCTGTGTTTACCTTCATTGTCTGTACATGACTAAACTTGGCAGCACACCCCTCTCCTGGCGCAGCTTCCCAGCACTTGCTTTACTTTCCTGCATTGTGCTCCATTGGTTGTGCTGGGAAGTTGTTATTTCTAGAAGCTTTACAGGTCTGAAGTTCATGCATTTTTTTATTTGCATTTGAGAAGCAATGCCAGTCCTTAAGGCAGTGCTTGGACAGTGTGCCAAAGATTAAAACCAACATGTGGTTCCTCCTGTGGTGGCAGTGGCTGTCACTTTTGGCAGTAGGTCAGGTTTTTGCCATAGTAGCAAGGCTGTCTCGGGATCAGCTTTTGGTTGGCATGTTTTTCTAAGAAAGCATTTCCTTAGTTTGTCTTTCACTTGAAAGAGAAAATCTCTACTGCAAGCTGTTGAAGAGGCTGCAGGCTCAGAGAAGTTGTATGTAGTTATGTCCAATGACATCAAACTGCAGGATCATGAATCTTGCCTAGAGCTCCAGCAGGTCAGATTAGCCTGACATCAGCCCTGCTTCCCAGGCTCGCCACTAGCCACCTTCCTGCCCTGGGGGTTGGATGAGACTGGGAATGGTAACGTGGATCCTGGCTGTGTTAGCAAGCTGTGCCGTGGTGAGTACCCTGTGTGCTCTGTCTTTGCTGTTGGTGTCCCTGGAGCCTGCAAAGTCTCCACAACCTGGAAGCTCAGCTGCAGGTTGGGCTGGGGCTGAGGTGGGCTGTGGTGCCGGCTCGGGTCCGGGCACTGTGCGAGGTAGGGTGGGATCACTCAGTGTCCCTGGCAGAGGGGTTCCTACGGAACGGGCAGGTTCCCAGGCTGCTGCCCGCAGCACACTCTTGCAGAGCTGCGGGCAGCAGCCGCCCAGTCCTGTCCCCAGAGCTCTGTGTGGCCCGAGGTGGCCGGGTGGGAGCGGGCGAATGGGCACAGCTGTGCAGCAGGGCATGGGAAGGCAGCCGGAGCTGCTGGGGACATCACAGCTGTGAGATCTCCCCTGCAAACCCTGCCCAGAGACCAACAGATCAGATCCCTGCTCTTGGTGTCCCACGGCTCTCTCAACTAAGGTATGTGCAAGAGTAAGGGACAGAGACTTGGAGAATTATTGGCTGGTTCTTGGTTTCTGTCTGAAATACAATTCCTTCCTTCAGCTCTCTTGAAGTTTGAGAAATATGCTTTTCCTGACACCGTTAATGTTTTTGCTGGTGCTGATCTTTGCACTTTGCATTAGTCCTACTCTTTGCGCCTGATTTCCGTGATGTTTGAATTGCACGTTATTGTAGCAGGGTCACCCAGACAGCCAGTTTCAAGGCTAGGTTCCTGAAAAGTTTTGGCCAGATAGAAAGTTTACAAGTGGCTTTAAATGTAGTTCCCAGATGTGGAGAGTGCAGGGTGGTTAACTCAGGGTGCCAGGTGCAAAGCACAAGGCATTTCAGCACCTGTAAGTGCCTGACCCAGCAGCTGTGGGACCCTGTGGATGTCCTGGGGCTTGGCCCTGCCGAGAGCGCTGCAGGCTGCAGCCTCACCATGCTCTGCTCTCTCTGTGAGCTGGTCCCAGTGGTGTGAAGCTGCTGAGAAATAAATGCAGAGCTTGTTCCTCTGCCCACATATGTCTTAGAACCAATTTGAGTTTAATGATGGCAGTAGAGCAGCTCTTACGTTTCACCGTGGGCCCTTATTAAAAGAAGTCCTTGTTATACCTCAAGTGTTGGAAGTTCCTGCGAAGTTGTGGTTTCCGCAGGAGAGGCAGAGGGAGGCTCCACGTCTCCCACCTCCCCTGATGGGATGTCCTGCAGAAATGTTTTCATTAGGGCCATCTCTGGAGCTAATGCCTATTCATTTAGTCAATGTATTTGGCTTCATTAAACTATTTATTTAGTTTCATTTATTATTCAGCTAAAATTTAATTTGCATTTGCTGTACTGACACCAGCCTTCACAGGTTAGAGCTAACACATGCACGCCGCTGTGAACTTGCTTTGGCTGGAGTTGAAGAAATGTGGCTTCAAGAGACCTGACCAGGTACTTCTAGGAGGTTTCTCCTCTTCCCAGAGGTCTCTTGGTAAGGAGGAAGAGCTGAAGCTGTCAGTAGATCTGAACTCCTTCAAAAATCACAAGAAAAACAAGATGCTCATGTGATCTGAAAGTGGTGCTGGCTCATGGGACTGAAGGGTACCTGATTTTCAGGCTCCAGGGCTGCAAGGCCTGTCCTGTGCCGAAGGAGTGATGCCTGGATGATGCCACTGACGGAGGGCGAGGAGCTGGCGGCTGTGGCACGGCCTCGCTGGAGGCGAGTAGTGCCCTGCTCGGCCACAGCTGCCCCGGGGCACCTGGGGCTTGGAGAAAGCCCCAGCTCCATAATCCCTGCTTCAGTTGCCCTGATTTTCTTAAAGTAGCACAGAAAGAGGAGAGGTGTTAGGGGATTTTGTGTGTGGTTTTGTGGTTTGTTTGTGTTTGATATGGCAGAGCAGCGTGAGAGGAGAGAGAATTAGTCTAGAAACTACTTACTGGTTCAGTGCCTGAATGCTTTGTGCTCGCCTGCTTAGTATGGATAGCTGTGCTGGGCCCGGGCGTGCCATAGTAACTGCCCTTGCCTTGTAATTCAATGCATCTCACTTGCTCAGGTTTGGCACAGCACTCGTCCCAGGCTGCACTGGTGTGGCACTCGAGATCGGGCTATTTATAACCACCCCGGCGGGGCCGGCATCCCCCTGAGTGCCTGGGAACCTGTCAGAGCCCGGCTGTGCTGCGGCACGGCAGGACAGGAGAGCAGGGCTGCAGCTGCGGGATCCGCTCCGGGCCTGGCAGGTGTCGTGGCAGCTGGGGACAGGGGCGAAGGCGTGCCGTGGATGAAGGTCTCTGGGCAGCACTTTGGGGGAGCTGCTGCAAGCCCAGCATCCAGTTCTGGTGAGCACACAGGACGTGGGATCCTGTGCGGAGTCAGCTGCTGGTCCTCTTGTGTCCTGCCACACTGGGGCCAAGTAGGCATTCTCCTTGGAGAAAGCATCTGAATGCGAGAAGGCAGCAGAGGGCACGGGCTGCGCGTGGGAGTGTGCCTTGTGAGCATTTCAGTGTATGTGTGAAACACATTTGACTGTTCGGATCCGGTGCTGCATGAGCCAACTATGGGAAACAGCCTTTTTGCAAACTGCTGCAGGCAAGTCACCGATCTCCTCTTCCAGCCACGCAGCTCTGGCTCACCCGACGAGAGGTCGCCCCTCTTGCCAAAGTCTCCCACAAGCTGCGCTGTCCTCCCGGAGGTGCCAGAAGCTGCCCAGTGTGCTGGGCTGTATCCAGACATCATCCCCAGTGAGGCAGTGAGTGGAAGCCTGCAGAAGGGCACTGAGTATATCCAAGACCTATCTGAGACCAAGGACAAAGAAGGAATGGTGACAGTTTGTGATCAGAGCGGTTTGAGACCTGGCGTTGACACGGTTGGCCTGCTCCAGTGGAGAGAGGCATCCCATGCAGTGACTGTCCTTCCAGCCGACCTTGGGGACAGGCCGGCAGGGCTGGTTGATCATGCTCAGTTGCTTGAGGCCTGCCAGAGCTGTGTGAAACTTGAGGACAGCGGCTTAGCCCACAGATCCTGCCGCCGAGAGGAGCACGTGGCAGCAGCTGACGGCGATGCGGGCCCTGGAGCACATTCTGCTGGCCAGGGCCACATCGAGGGGCAAGCGGCCATGTGCTTGGACACAGCCTTAGTGGCTCTGGACAGCGTGCTGAAGTGCAGAGGTCCTGCTCCCTCCCCAGGGAGCCCTGGGACACCGTCCTCTGCTCTGCCCTCAAGTGCAGGGAGAATCCTCCTGGCTCAAAGTGCAGTTGTGCTGCCTGTTCCCCCTGGTGAGGTGTCACCTAAGGCTCAGGACACAAGTGCTGGTTTTGTGACAGAGCCTACTGCCTACCCCAGCGGAAGGTCAAACTGCGATCCTGATTCCCAGGCACAGGTTCTGCCCTCAAAGCAGCAGCAGCAGAAGAAGAAGAGGAAGAAAAAGAAGCTCCCTCTCTCAGGTGCCCAGCTCAGTCCCAGGGGCTCTGTCCTGCTGCATGGAGCCAAAACACCATATGCCCCTAATGGGGGTAGGTGGCTGCGTGTGCCCATGGGATGGGGCAGCACAAAGGGGAGGGGAGGTGATGTTTTAACTTCACAGGAGAAGGAGGAAGGTGGCGAGGTGTCCCACCTGGCTGTGTACCACAGAGAGACCTGTCTGTGCCTTGTCCGTGTCAGCAAAGCAAACTTAAAGGCGTTTTGCGTGTCTTTTTCTCAGTTCATAAGGCAAATCCCTCTTTTGTTTGTGACTGCAAACATGGTCCTTGTAAAGGATGGGAGCGCATCTGCCTGGCCCAGCCTGGGTGGGAATGTGCAGCTGTGAGGGACCAGCACAGGGAGCCTTTGGCTTCCTTCAGCTGCGTGCAGGTCGAGGACAGGCCTGAGGTGTAGGGGTGGAGCAGCTCCATCAGCTATGCTGAGGATGGGATGTTCCTTCTTTTCCTTCACCTGGTGCGTTACTGCAGTGCAGTGGAGACAGTGGCCCCCAGCCAGTTGGCCCCTCAAAATAGCATTGGAGCAGATAATAAGAAATGCATTCCACAAGTTGGTGCTGTAAAAGGTAGGGGGGTTAATTTTTAGTTTTGTCCCTCTAACAGTTTCTCCAGTTACTAAATGTAGGGAAGGAAACTCCGCACTGACAGAGCAGTCCCTGCAGGCCAGACTAACTCCCAGCAACATAATGTCGCTGACTTTTGGATCCAGTAATCTTTGAAAAGGATTTGTGTCTGACTTTGTTTTAGAAGATTTGTTTGAACATAAATTAGTTATTAACTAACTCTTCCCAGGATCTGTGCTGTCTATGGCTGTGTGCAGCCAGCAGGTTTTGGGTTCAGGTGTGTGCTGTCCCTCACGCCAGGATCTGAGCGCTGGGGTTCGCCAGGTGCCTGCCACCGCCGCAGCGTGCCTGTAAATAGGAAGCGTGATTAAAGCAGGCCCTGTCACCTTGGCGTGTGAACTCCTTGTCCAGGCACAGAGATGAAACCTAATCCTCCGTCTGATCCTTTGTGCCAGGTGTGAGCACAGACAGGCGAGCGCGGGTCGCTGCCCCGGTGCGGCGGTGCCCGGCCGTCTCCTGCGCGCCCCGCTCTGCTCTGCGTGTGTGCGGGGATTGCTGCGCTGTGTCACGGCAGCAATGAGAACGTCGTGTTACAGCTCGGCCACCAGCCAGCACGGGCCGGAGCTCAGCAGCGTCCGCCACACCTGCGGGTACGAACTGCAGGTCGAGTGCAGGAGGAGGGTCCTTGCTGGGACACAGGTGCATCCCTTGGAATGACGAGGGAGACCAGAGGTCACAGCCTTCAGTCGAGACCACAAAGCTGCGTCTCGAGGCTGCCGTGATCCGGCAGGGATCTCTGTCTGCAGCAGCGAGCAGGGCGGTAAGCGGCAGGAGCGGCCGGGTTTGCCCCCGGAGCGGGTGGATCCGCTTCCCTGTGACTCAGACACCTTCCCTGAGCCATGTGGGGTGCAGTGCCAGAGCAAGAGCCAGCAGCCAAACACAGCTGCCAGCCTGTTTGGGGCTTCAAGTGAGAGCAAGGAACAGGAGAGAGTCTCTGCAGATGTCTTTAAGGTGTTCCTGTGCCTCCTCCTACCATCTTGAGTAGACTGAAATGCTATGAAATCCATGAGTGCCCCATGATGTACCTCCCTCTGCGCTGCCACTGCTGAGGCCGCGGCACAGCCAGGCTGCAGCGGGTGGGAGGAACTGGTGACCCACTTTAAGGCAGGTGGGTGCAGCTCTGCTTCCCTCGGGGAGCACATGTGGTGAGTCAGCACCCAGCAGGCAGAACAGCCTCTGGGCCAGCTCGTGCTTCCTTTAAACGTACCCATTCTGTACAGAAGCCCTCTGGAAAGCCTTGCCTGGCTCACATCCGAGGGTTAACCTGCTGCAGAGCAGATCTTTCTCAGTCCAGATTCAACTTTTTTTTTCTAAACTTTTAAGACTGTGCTGATTGGAGCTGGATCTTCTGGCATAAGGAGACAGGAAGGTGTTGCCTCTACATGTCTCTTGTCACAAAGTGCAGAGCTGTGCTGGCCCTCCCTTCACTCAAGTAAGGGAAAGGAGGATGGAAGGTGTGAACATCTTGTATTTCTGCAGACTAGGAACAGTATTCTGATTTCTGAAACGCTCGGTAGTTTGGGGACCTGACACCACTGAGCAGTGAAAAGTGGAAGTGTGGTCCTGGCTGGTAACTTTCCCTTGCTGCGTTCAGATTTTCCTGTCTCACTTCACTTTTTTGCTGAAGATGTTTGCTGTGCTCCAGACTGGTGTGTGCATGGGTTGCAGTGCCAGCCTTCCTTTCAGCCAAATTCTGCCTCCTTTCTGGCTGCCACGGCAGGAACAGAAGTTGAGTGATCCTGCCCTGCTTGGGTGGGCAGGGGCTGGGCCAAGCCTGGCTCGGGCACCAGGCGGGTCATCCTGTCTGCAGTACCGGTAGCCCCAGGTGTAGCATTTCTGTGGTGGCTTGTCTGCACTCCCTCCAGATCCTCACGTGTTCAGGCAGTCCAGGAGAATGGCTGTGCTGGCTGTAGGGTGTGACGAGGGGCTCTCCCTAGCCCTTTGGGCATGGTGTGGTTTTTCTGAAACCACATCTCTTGAGGCACTCTTGCGTGGAGCTTTTCTTCCTCCTTTCTAGCATGATGGCAGCTTACTGGAGCCAGAGCCAGGCCTCTTGTCTGACTTGCCCGTGGCTTCATCTGTCAAAGAAATGAGCAGTGAGTGCTGGGGCCATATGCACAGTGACAGGGAGTATGAGCAGCAGCTGCTGAGCTGCTGAAGACAGCCGAGGCTGTGTGAGGTAGTTCTGCTACCTGCTGCCTTTTGGAATGGGTGTGCTCATTGCATTTTTTGCCCTTTCACTGTGTCCTAAGTCAGCCCTGACAGTCGTCTCCGAGGGTTTGCTGTTGGCAGTTGTAGTCTGGGGCAGGGACGTGACCCTCCAGGGGTGCTTTTGCAAGGCCTGTTGCTGCAGCCTCATACCGTGCTCCAGAGGTGTACAGGGGATATGGTGTTGCCATCCCTTTTCTGGGTTGTGTTGAAGGCTGGATGACTTCTGTGGGCTGCAGGAGCAGTTGGTGCTGATGGAGAAGAGCAAGTTGTGACAGCTGTAGTTCCTCAAGCCATAGTGCCAGTCTGTGAGGTGAGAGAGGCTGAGCTGCCATTTTCCCTGCAGTGGGGACTGGTGCCTTGCTGGGAGGTGAGGATGAGGAGACACCTGCCAGGTGGAGCTGGCTGCAGCGCTGCAGGCTTGAGGCATTAGCCTGGCTTGGAGCTGTCCTGACCCTGTGCGGCCTTTCAGAAAGGCTGTTTCTGCTGCCAGGGAAAGCGCCCCACCATCTGTGCTGCCTGCAAGTGAGTGCCTGAGAGCACGGAGCTGGAACTGCTGCGTGTGACCTTAGGGGTCCAGCTGAGTGTGCTGGGCCAGCCCTGAGGGGAGCACAGCCTGAGGGACACGATGCCTGCTGTTCTCCAGCACCCTGTGGTGCCCTTGGGGCACCAGGCTGGTGGCAAGGGCTACTCTGCCCTCTCCCAGAGTTGCTATCAGCGGCTCTTTCCACTCTTCCAACTTCTCCTGGCAGCCCCTTAGCCCTCTTTAGTGTAGTCCCCAGCCTGGTTCAGAGGATGTAGGATCCTCTAAGAGACTGGCAGCTTCCTAGATCTTACCAGCTCTCCAACACCATCCACCTTATTGGAAAAGAAAACAAACCATTGCAGAGCAGTGAGGTGGATGCAGAGAGCTCCCCAGCCCTGTGACGCATCTGTCTAAATGAGCACTTAAAATGTCGTCACGATTTTCTTGAATAAAATTGCTTAGGCAAAGCCTCACCCTGGCACCATGGGATCTCTGTGAAGTATTTTGGAAATGCAGAGGGTGGCCAAATGCGGGCAGGGCCGTGGCAGCTGTTTGTGTGCCTGTGGAGTAACTGGGCTCCCACGTGACGCGCAGCGGTGCCGCGGCAGCTGCTCGCCTCCCTTTCCCTCTGCTCTTTAACGTGTTGGTGCAGAGGTTACAGCTGCCTCCAAGCTGCAAAGCACCACACACCCCTTTTTTTTTTAATTAAGAGGCTTCTTAAGACAGCTCAGTGTGGTGTACACTGACCCATCCTTCCTGCTCTCCTTCCCTCCCCTCTCTGCACATGGTTCGTGGAAGATGCAAACACCGTAGGCGAGTGAGAGCACCTTAATAATGCTGTGAGAAAAGGGAGGGAAGGGCGTGGCACACCTCTGTCTAGTAAACAGCAAGTGCAGAATAAAACCCTTCCTGCCTTTTAGCCCCTGATTGGTGCGGGCTGGCCAGTGTCCAGGCCAGTCTCTGCAGCCCCTTGGAGAGGACCTTGTCTAAACCCCTCTCTTCTTTCCCAGAGCACCCATCTGGCGTGGCACTGATGAATGGCAGCGGCCCGCATGACAGCCTCAAGGGCGAGAAGGATGCCAGGCAGAATGGCCATGAGGAGGCTGACCCGGGAGAAGATGGGAACGACCAGGAGGTCATCGTCATACAGGATACGGGATTTACTGTCAAGATCTGTGCACCAGGGATAGAGCCCTTTTCCCTGCAGGTAGCTGCCCTCACCAGCTGGGGAAGGAAACAGAGGTGGTGGGAAGTATTTGAGCCAGATCCCTTCAGCCAGGCAGGCAGGGAAAGAGGCAGTGGCTGGGAAGGCTTGGGTATGGAGCTGAGCACAGGGAAAACGGCCTTCCCACTTCTGGGCTGTTTTAAAGAAGTGTTGTGAAAACATGTTTTCTGGGCCTGACTGAGGAAGGGAAAATCCCTTGCTTGCACAGCAGTTATGACATGATGCTGCTTAGGCCAGCCTGGGTTTGGTACAGTGACAGGTGCTAGCACAGCTCAGGGAGCTCAAGCACCAGCCTGAAGACCAAGGGAGCGGTGCAGTCTCCACTTCCCTCCGCATGGAGAGCTCTGCCTCATGTCATGTGGACAGTGACGTGCTGCCAGATCAGGATGGGCTCTGACAGGCCTGCTTCATAGTCCCTTTTAGCTTGATACTTCACCAAAAGCGATTTGAATGAAGTATCTCTAATTTTGGGGAGAGGCATCTGGAATCTAAACCCAGTGGGAGGTTCATATCTCCCCAAGACCAGCAGAGAGTGCAGCAAAATCCCATCCCCTGTGAAAATAGCTGCATCTCAGACTGGCTTCTTGTCTCCTTTAAATCCCCCTGGCTGTGAGTTTTAATAGGCTAATAATAGCAGGCTGCGTTGTTTACAGCAGCTTATGTAAATTACCCCGAGTCCACCAGGTTTTCCAGCAGTGTCAGTGGTGCTGGAGCAGAGCCGGGAGCTGGGGAGCAGCCCCGGTGCTCAGGGTGGGCCTGGCCTCACCTGAGCCATGTGGAGGTGTGGCGCTGGCACAGACACATCGGAGGAGGAACGGGGCTGTTTTCCATGTGCAGCATTCAAGGCCTCCCCACTAACGTGGTGTGAATGGATAAGGGAAGAACGCCGTGTTTCCCCCACCACCTTCTATTCCTTCACTGCCCTCTGTCACCTCTGTCCCATGCTTGGTGCAGTGCCTGGCTGTTACAGCTCTGGGTGCCAAGCCCTGTGGGGAGGAGCTCAGGTGGCTGACCCTGCCAGAGTGACAGTACCCTCCCAGCAGGAGCAGAAGTGATCTTCCTGGGAAGGGAGGTAGAGTCTGCCTTTCCAAGCTTGGAGAGGTCTGAGAGGTTTTTGACATTGCAGCTGAGGGGCAAAGTTTGGCAAGAATATGTGGGAGGGTAAAAAATAATTGTCTGGGTTCTTACCTTCTTAAGGTTTCTCCTCAAGAGATGGTGCAAGAAATCCATCAAGTTTTGATGGACCGGGAGGATACCTGCCATCGGACCTGCTTCTCCCTGCAGCTGGATGGCAACGTTCTCGATAACTTCGCTGAGCTGAAGACAATTGAAGGACTGCAGGAAGGCTCGCTGCTGAAAGTGGTGGAAGGCAAGTTCCTTCAGACTTGGGAGGGAATGAGTGAGGGTTGTCTTAGGGAGTGATTTTGGCCACCTGTCAATCCTTTCCTGTGGTTCCATTTAGAGACCTGTGTGCCAAAGGAGTAAGCAACTGTGTAATTCGTTTCTTTCCTCACTTCTTGCTCATCAGAGCCATACACAGTGCGAGAAGCCAGGATACACGTTCGTCACATTCGGGACCTTCTGAAGAGTCTTGACCCATCAGATGCTTTCAATGGTGTGGACTGTAACTCATTGTCCTTCCTGAGTGTCTTCACTGAAGGAGACCTGGGAGGTATGGGTCAGAAAGACTTCTCTGGTGTGGTCAGGGGTTTCATTCCCTGCTTCCTTGCTTAGTTAAACACACAGTAACAATCAGCTGTCCTGTGTCATTTGGGAGTGCAGAGAACACTTGGAGCACTTCTGCATCCCTCTTTGAATGATGACTGGAGGAGGGACTACTGCACTTTTCAGAACTGACTTTATCTCTCTGTCTGTTCTAGACAGCGGAAAACGGAAGAAGAAAGGTACCGAAATGGAACAAATTGACTGCACCCCTCCTGAACATATCCTGCCAGGTAGCAAAGAGAGGCCCCTGTGTGCCCTTCAGCCCCAGAACAGAGACTGGAAGGTAGAGTTCTCCTGTGTCATTGAAACAGCTGTTGGCACGTTCCTCACAGCAAACTGTTGGTCAGGGATTGAAAGCTGAGCTGAAGTGGACTTTGGGATTTGCTCTGCTTGGTGCTTAATGAGTGCTGGGATAGCACTGCTTAGCCAAAAGAATAAAGTCCAGGAGCTGGTGTGCAAAACACTGGACATGGAGTCTGGACATCTGCAGAGTGTGGAAGGGCCAGGTTTGCTGGGATGGGTGGTAGAGAAGGGAAAGCAGGGTTCCTCTGCAAAGTCCTGGAGACAGGATCTGCAGGTCACTACAGATTGCCCTTAGCTTTCCCATGCCCTCCCACTCGGATTATGGTTTAGAAGCTGCCATTTGAAAACAAGTACAGCAAGAAATCCATACCCTGTGCAGCCCAGAGGCCCAGGGTGTCTGTTTTCACCCATGTCTCACGGTGTGAAAGGCAAACTAGTGGACTGCAGAGGGCTCGGGAAGCTGTGCTCTGGAGACCAGGTGCATTTGTAAGCTCTGTTTCTGGAATCAAGCAAGGGCAGCAGGTAAAAGGGATCCGGCACGTACATTGAATGACTCTCACTCAAAGAAATTAATTCCTGCTGACAGCAGTTGCTTCTGTTATGTTCTACCGTAGCCTTTGCAGTGCCTAAAGGTATTGACGATGAGTGGCTGGAACCCTCCACCCGGTAACCGGAAGATGCACGGGGACCTCATGTATTTGTACGTCATCACGGTGGAGGATCGGCACGTCAGTATCACTGCCTCCACTCGGGGATTTTACTTGAATCAGTGAGTAACTGAGATTCTTCCTGTCCTGCCCTGCAGCAGCCAACTGGAAAACAACTCACAAACAGTTGCAGCTTTTTTTTTTCCCTTTGGCAGAAACAGCCTATTTTAATTCGCTGCTCACATGGGTTTGTGGGAGTTGCCATACTGGATTGTGCTGTTCAGTTATGCCTGGTACCACTTCTCCACAGTGGCTAGATGCCTGATGCTTTAGGGAAAGTTTAAACATCCCATAATGTCATCAGCTATTTAGAGCGTTTTGACTTGGGAGGAAATTCCTTCCTGACTATTGCAACTATCTCATTTTGCCCTAAAGCAAAAGCACAGCCTGTCAGAACTCCCTGAGCTGGGCGCAGATTTGACTACAAATAATTTCTTTTTCTGTTTTTTTGTGATAACTGTGAGAGGCTGTTGTGGCTGTGCCTGTTGGAGCGGCTGTGCTGAGGACTTCTCTGTTAAGCAAAGGCACCTTTGGTGTGTTTGGGAAGTTCTGTGAAATCAGTCCTTCCCAGCTATAAAAACAGAAGCCTCTCCTGATCCTGGGGATAGCTAAAGAAGGTCTAAATTAAAAAACCATCAGGGCCAGGTACAGGGTTACTGGCTGTTTCATGTGGCAGACTGGGTAAGATCCTTGCTGCCCATCTGCTTCTTTGCCGCATGGTCTCCCATTTTGCAGGCAAGGGCACATGGTGTAGCCTTTGATACTGTGCATGTATGAAGAGCTCTCAGTCATGTTCCACCTTCCTAGGGTGTGGGAAGTCTCAAGTGTGACAATGGCTTGTGACTGTTTCTTTTTTTTCTCTTGCAGGTCTACTGCGTACAACTTCAATCCCAAACCTGCAAACCCCAGTTTTCTCAGTCATTCCTTGGTGGAACTACTTAACCAGATCAGCCCTACCTTCAAAAAAAACTTCTCTGCTCTGCAGAAGAAACGGTAGCAGTGCTTCTTCCTCTCTAGTTCCTTGAGCAGTCCAGTGTGAAGCTGGGGAGGCTCAGCTATGTGGCTGGTTCTGGGGAGCTGGATGCCCCTGGTGCAGCAGTGGTTGCAGTGCCTGCTTCTCTGAGCTCATGTAGTGGTGGGTGGCTGGTTGGGACATGTGAGTGTAAGGGACAAGGACCACAGAGCACCTGACTGAATGACAGGGCAGCACCCTGAGGATCTCCCCAATCCACAAAAGAGACTGAAGCATAAATATCAGTGAAAGTAACAAAAGAGGGCTTTGTGTAGGCTTACTGTGGAGAGAGGTTACTTAATTTAAACGTCTGTGCATGTTAATATTCTGTAATTTCCTCTAGCTCCTATAATAATAACACAACAATAAGGCATTGTTTGATTCTCCTGCCCTTACTGCAGGGACCATTTGTTCTGCTCCAGGACAAGTGGGTCCTGTGCAAAAGCCTGTCATTCTTCAGAGTCACTTAATGAACTGCCTTGGCTCAGCGGGGTGTGGATTGACAGGCATATTGTGTGGCTTTTGGGAGCTCTGCTCTTGCTTCATTAAGGAGATGAAAGTGACACTAGACAAGGGCTGAAATTAGCAGTGGCCTCCAGCCACCACTGTGACTATCTGGCCATTTAAAAATTACTGTGCTGTATTGCTTCTTGGGCCAGAAGTAGCTACAGATAAGCCCTCAGCTCCTGCTGAGAGCAGACATATTACACGAGAGATCCTTTGGCAGTGCTTGGGTTTCCACTGTGGGCTGCTGTTACATCGTGACCTGTAAGGACCAGTGTGAAAGCACAGGGAAAATTCTCTTGGAATAGAAAGCATTCTTCCTTTGAAAAATGTGCAATTGTTGTTTATCCCAAACTAGGGTTCAGAGACACCCTTTTGAGAGGATAGCCACTCCTTTCCAAGTGTACAGCTGGACGGCTCCACAAGCAGAGCATGCCATGGACTGTGTCCGGGCAGAGGACGCCTACACTTCTAGACTGGGCTATGAGGAGCACATACCTGGACAGGTACTGGTCTTGCTTTGCCTGACCACACTGGCAAGAATTTTGCTGCCAGCTGTGCCAGGAACAAGTTAACTTCCAACAAGTAACCTCTGGTATTTGTGGGAGGGTTTTGCTCATCAAGGGAAAACTTGCAGGAATCCTTGTTCTTCACAGGGCGCTTGATTACAGGGGCTGTGCTGCTCAGGCTGCAGCTCCATGAGCACAGAAGTGACTGAGAGGAGCAGCTTCTGCTTGGGTGTTTGTAAATTCCATGTCCCTTCTCTGAACAGCGCCACTGCACAGGAGGCAGACCACTCCCTCGTGCCAGTCAGGCCTGGAATGGCTCTTGTGTCTCTGAGCAGACTGCTCCAACTGCTTCAGCTGCAGCTTTCTAGCACAAAGTGGTGCAGGGCAGGAATGGCCAGCCATGGGCAGCACGTGCCTGCAGGGTGACTACAGCACTGGCTAATGACACCTGCACTGTGCTGCCCCTTCAGTGACACTGCCCTGCACTGGCTGGGCTGATGCAAGATCTGTCCCAAACTGCTGTTGAATAAAGTCCACTCTCGTGTGTTCGTTCCTGCTGCTAAGTCACTTCCTCTAAGCTCCACAGCAGCCTGAATTCTTGCCCCTTCCTCTCCTTTCTCTCCCAAAATGCCTCGTGAAGCAGGAATGCTGCCTCACCAGCCCCTTCCCAGACAATGCATTGCATCCCACAAGGCTTTCCCTCCCTCTTTCAGACCAGAGACTGGAATGAGGAGCTGCAGACCACGCGGGAGCTGCCACGCAAGAACCTGCCCGAGAGGCTGCTGAGAGAACGAGCCATTTTCAAGGTAACTTTGGGATATGCAGGCAGCTCCTCACATAGCCCCTTCTCTGCTGCCTGAGGTTGTGGCTCCTGGGGCTTGTAACCAAGCCACTAGCCAGGCTCACAGAAGTGAAAGCCAGCAGACCTGCCTGCCTGCTGGAAGGCTGTTGGGAAGAGAGAAGCAAAGGAAATTTTGCAGGGAGCTTTGAGAAGAGGGTGCTTGGAGCGTGGGGGCCCATCCTGACCCAGCTTTCTCTCCACATGCCTCCAGGTTCACAGCGACTTCACCGCAGCAGCAACACGAGGTGCTATGGCTGTCATCGATGGCAATGTCATGGCCATCAACCCCAGTGAGGAGACCAAGATGCAGATGTTCATCTGGAATAACATTTTCTTCAGCCTGGGCTTTGATGTCCGTGACCACTACAAGGACTTTGGTGGAGACGTTGCTGCTTACGTAGCTCCTACCAATGATCTCAATGGTGTGCGGACCTACAATGCTGTGGATGTGGAAGGGCTGTACACGCTGGGGACTGTTGTGGTGGATTACAGAGGTTACAGGGTGACAGCTCAGTCTATTATTCCTGGCATCTTGGAGCGGGAGCAGGAACAGAGTGTCATCTATGGGTCAATAGACTTTGGCAAGACAGTTGTGTCACACCCCAAGTACCTGGAGCTGCTGGAGAAGACCAGCAGGCCACTGAAGATCCAGAAGCACAAAGTTCTCAACGACAGGAATGAGGAGGTGGAGCTGTGCTCCTCAGTAGAGTGCAAAGGCATTATTGGCAATGATGGGCGTCACTACATCCTGGACCTGCTACGCACTTTCCCTCCAGATCTAAACTTCCTGCCTGTTGAAGGGGAGGAGATGCCAGAGGAATGTAAGAAAATGGGGTTCCCCAAGCAGCACAGACACAAGCTTTGCTGTCTCCGGCAAGAGCTTGTTGATGCCTTTGTAGAACACAGGTGAGCAGAGCTCCCCCCTTCCTCCACCTGCAGCTGGTGATGGTTCAAGTCAGGACCTTGCTGCACTGTCCTGAGAACATCCCAGCAGAGCTCCCAGAAGTGAGCAGCTAATTGCCCCATTGCTTGGCTGTGTAAATGCAATTATAGGAACTTAATTAACAAGAGATGAGAACAGTAGGGATTTGGACAGGGGCCCAGGGAGCCAGAGAAAGAGATGGTTTGTGTTTTAGCCTCCAGATCTGTTTCTGTTTATTTCTGACCAAGCATTCAGAAGTCCTTCTTTCCCTGCAGGTATCCTGTCCACTTGATGGCTAGGGAATGGGAAGGATTTATGCTTCTTTTTAAGGCTTTCTCGATGTCCTGAATGTTACCTTTGTTTCTAGAGACTGGAAAAAATCCTGTGGGAGCTACTGTAGCCGTGTTTGTGGTGGGATGTTTGGGTCACTTGGTGCTGGTGGGGCTGTGGCAGCTCAGGGAGTGGGACATGTTGCAGTCGTGTGGTGCTCCTGCTGGGGCTGCTCTGCTGTCACAGGTGGCCAGAGCCTGTGCTTTACCTGCTGGGAAGATGAGCCCTCCTGCTGCAGCCAGTTCTTGGCTCTGCCCCTGCCCACAGGCTCTGTAATGCTAACTTGGTGAGATTTTTCCCTGCAGAGCAGTGGTGATCCTCTGGGATTCTGCTGTGCTGAACTGCCCTTTCCCTTTGCTGCAGGTATCTCTTATTCATGAAGTTGGCTGCGCTGCAGCTGATGCAGCAGAAAGCCAACAAGCAGGAGAGCTCAGTTGCGCTGGAAAATGGTGCCTCTGCGGAGAATGGCGCTGCCGACAGTGAGAGGCCTGAGTCAGAGGATGGCAAAATAGACGATAGCGTGACTGGACTTGATCAGGTGAAGGAGCTCGCTGAGACCATTGCATCTGACGATGGAACAGGTATTTCATCCTCAGCACCAGCTGGCTGGGTGGGCTGTCACTGGTGGGAGCAGTGCCAGGCTGGGGCTGGTTGGGGGTGATTGATGGTGATGAAAAGAGACAAGCACTGGCTGCCCGTCAGTGTTGCCAGGCCTCTTTGTTAGAGCTGCTCACGCCCTGATGAATGACTCGCCCCCGGCGGCTGGGTGGGTGAGGTGTCTGAACCCAGCAAGGCCACCAGCCCCTCAGCTCTTCCCTGGGAGCAAGAGCCTGGCCAGGCTGGCCTGTGGAGTGCAGGGGAGTGCTGGGGCCAGGCAGCAGGCCAGCAGTGCACAGGCACCTTTGGGAACCCCAGGCTTGGATTTCTGAGTGCCTGTGCTTGGAGGCAGAGACATCGGTGGGGTTTTTGGGTTATCTTACGTGCTCTTACTCAGACTTTGCAGCCATTCTCCTTTACAATTGATTGTTTTTATAATGGATTTCTTCAGAATGTGCCATCATTGCTGTTGTTAGTAACAAAACTTAATTTAACAGCGAGGTCTGTCATTTCCTGAACTCCACGTTCATTTGTATTCTTTTTTTCTTCCTGCTCCAGTGGATCCCAAAAGCAGAGAAGTGATTCGGAATGCTTGCAAGGCTGTAGGCTCCATTAGTGACACATCATTTGATATTCGGTTTAACCCAGATATTTTCTCACCAGGTACGTGTACCCAGAGCTGGGACCAGCCCTTCAGAGGGCGGCTGTGTCCAGCCAGCTGCAGACAAAAACTGTCTTCTGTAGCCAGGACTGTTGCTGGCTGTTGTTTGGCTGGGCATGGTGCAGGGCTCTGTAAAGCACAGAGACACGGAAGAGAAGGAGCAGCAATGGATTGCAGGGCTGGAGCTGCCAAGTGTGGGCGGGAGCATCTCCTACCGCACGCTCAGGGGAGGGCTGCAGGTTACTGCCAAGAATCTTCCTGTGATTGTCCGGCATCCCAGCTGTGAGACCACATAAAAAGAAGCAGAGGGAGGAAGAAAATCAAATTTGATCCTCATGTAGTAGTTTACACAAAAAATAACACTTGTAGTTGAACAACTGATGTTGGGTCCTCAGTGAAAGGCTGGGTTTGTTTTAGTAACATTTCAGTGAGCAGTTACAGTGCCCTTTCACATGCACACATCAGGCACAGGCATCACACATGGATTTCCATGATTTGGAGCAGTATTTTTTATTGGGAAATTGAGAAGAAGCTCCCAGAGTGTTTATGGGGGTGAATACTGGGGTAGTGTGCAGGCACATTGCAAAGGAATGGCCAAACCATTGAGTTTGAACAGCACAACCACTGCCTGAACACAGCAGCCAATGCTCTTCCCATCAAAACATGTACAGTTTGAGATAAGTTTTTGAAGCATCTTTAATTCCAGGGAGACAATTACTCTTAACTTTTTACCTGCTCTAATTATGTACTTTGTGTAGAGGACTTGTTTCTGTGAGTTGCTGTGGTTGATGTTTTTTCTCTTTTTCTCTCCCAGGTGTTCGCTTCCCTGAGTCGAGCAAAGAGGAGGTGCAGGACCAGAAGCAGCTGCTGAAGGATGCTGCTGCCTTCCTGCTGTCATGCCAGATCCCAGGCTTGGTAAGGAGCTGAGGGCCAGCAGTGATGCTGCCCTCAGAGCATGGCTGCTCTGAGCAAGCAGTGGCACTGGTGACCTCTGGGACACCAGCTTCGCCTGAGCAACTGCAGGCTCTGGCACTGGTGGGAGACCACAGGGAACAGCACGAGCATTGCGTGCAAGGCATGAGGGGTTTTCCATTTCCCATCTTATGTCATGGCACAATTTTCTCACCTCAATCCAACAAAAAATTTTTGGCACTGGTAATTAAAGCTATTGCTAAGAGTTTGGGACAATAGAGACCACATAAGCCATCCTCCCTAGCCCTGGGCATCCTTCACAGCTTATTGTTTTCGCTGACCCTGGCTGTGACTCAGTCGGTGACTAATAATTTGAAGTGAACTGGGAAATTGTTTTTCCTAATAGCAGTCATTAAAAACTCCCTCTGTAAGTCTTAAGCATTTTGGATGTTACCCATGTACCTGGCCAGATAAGAAATCTCAGTTTCTCCCTTCCTGGGATGCTTGCTGAATTGATGGCTAATGCAGCTGTCAGAGCAGGCACTGGAACTGGCAGGGGAGAATTCATGAGCTCTACTCCAAGAGTTCCAGGAGTTGTTGGTCTTGTGTAGGAGAGGGTTTTGCTTGTTGGAAAGTTTCTTCTGAACTCTAAATCCACTAATTCTGTAGTCAGCACAACCTTCAGAACCAGCTGTTCAGTCTTTAAATAAAAAAGGGAGTGAGTCAGAAAAGGGCTTGGTGACTGTTGATTGTAAGGTAGTTGATACGCCAGTATATAAACCCAAACCACTGCACAGGCCTATGTGAGACAGCAGGTTGCAGACCAGCTGCTGTAGCAGGTAGTCCTGTGCATATCAGAGAGGAGCTGGTGTTACTTCATGACGTGAATTAAACAACTGTTTATCAGCACTGCAACGCATCTTAAAATGCAAGTGCCATTTCTCCTTATCAGCTATGTGTGCACAGCTCCACGTACTCTTTTAATTGGAAATGTGTTTAGTTAGTGACTGTGAGGCCCTTAAAGAAGGGTCAGCCTGCTACTTGCACAAGTAGGAGTTGTTTTGCCTCTGCTTCAGTGAGAGTGTAGTGCTGCTCCTTCCCTGCTGAGACAGAGGAGTGAAACTGGCGCCAGTGGCAAGGACCTCGCCCAGACTGGGCTGACTACTGCAGGTGTCCCCCCTGCCTGTGTACCATGGTGGTCCCTGGTGTTACAGCAGGTGCTACCCACCAAAAGAGTCTTCTTTGGGTCAGTGCCTGCCTTCAGGGTGACCCTCAGCCCCAGTAACAAGGTGTCTGCAGTGGCATGGGGGAATGCCTGTCCTGCCTCCTGGTGTGGTTTTTTTTAATTTTTTTTTTTTTAAATGGGAGTTCTTTCCTTCATGTTTGTCCTCAGTAACCAGTCTCTCCATACCCTGCAGGTCAAGGACTGCCTGGATCACACGGTGCTGCCGATGGATGGGGCGACCTTGGCTGAGGCCATGCACCAGAGGGGCATCAACATGCGTTACCTGGGCAAAGTGATGAATTTCATCACCAAGACCCCTGGCCGTGCACAGCTGGATCACATCTTTGTAAGCATCAGGCTTAACATCAGACAGTTCAAACCACTCTGGCAGCATTTGTCCCACGGAGATTCACACTTGGCCAGTGTTTCTCTCTGTGTAAAAATAAACAGCTTCAAAAACAGGGGAGGAGGGAGAAGGACCTGTAAGTGGTGGCTGGGGAGTTTTTATTTCCAAATCCTTAATGGCTTTCGTAATGTCAGGGACTGTGAGTATCTTTTGGGGTAGAGAATCGCTTCAGGGATTCCCAAATGTAATAGTGAGTAACACAGTTGGATTTTCAGCCATGCATTTTTTGAGCCTCTAAGACACATCTGGGCTTTGGATCAAACTCTGAAGTGCTGTGAGTGTGGCTGCCCAGGAGCATGCAGTGCCTGAAGCACTGCTGGAGCTGCGCTGAGCTGCACCAGTGGCTTGTGGGCACCAGGCACAGAGGTGCCAGGGGCACCTCACTGGCTCCAAGAGGGCTGTCAAATGCTTTTGCAGTTCTGTGCTGCAGGGAGAATAGTGTGTCTTCTGCAGATCTTGCTAAAAGACCATTTCAAAAGCCCAGTGTATTTTTCCATTTTCTTGCCAATGGACTCAGTCTGTTCTTTATTCCTTTGGGCAGAAAATTGGAATCAGCGAATTGATCACTCGATCAGCTAAACACATCTTCAAGACGTACCTCCAGGTATGACCTGCAATCTGACCTCTTGCCTCATGTGTCTTCCCTAATGCCTTTTTTCCATAAACAGAGCTGTTCGGGGTTCTCCTCTCATTAAGCAGTTCCTGGGGGTTGCGTGGCAACGAGAAGTACAAGCTCATTAGCACTGAAATAGGTACAGGCCTGTGTGTAAGGGAAAACAAGTTCCCACTTGAAGAAAGCTTTCCCGGAGAGCAATCATTCATGCTTTTCCTCCCCAGATCCTCATTCATTATGTTGGAGGCTTTTAAAAGTGAAATCACAGGTTGTTTTCCGTGTAATACCTTCTCCTCTTAAACAGTGTTGCTTTTGCCCTTCTAAGAAGCCTTTTTAATTGGCTCAACACTACATATCCTTGTACCTGTTCACACACAGCATAGCAATACACCTGGCTTGGTTCCAGTGCCAAAATCTTCTTTGCACTTTCTGCCTTCTCTATCCCAGGTAGCAGTCCAAAATGTAACTGCACATTTCTTTGTGTAGGCATATACTTAATCCTACATCGACATAACTCTGTCTGTGCTAGTGCCACTGTAAATACTGCCCTCCTGTCCCTCTCGTGGAAGATGTCCCTGTTTCTGTAGGACTGGATGTGTGTGAGGCTCGGGGTTGGAGCAGTGCTGTGTCTCTCTTGACTGACTCTGTCTCTCACTGTAGGGTGTGGAGCTGTCAGGTTTATCCGCCGCCATCAGCCACTTCCTCAATTGTTTTCTGAGCTCCTTCCCAAATCCCATTGCCCATCTTCCAGCTGATGAGCTGGTCTCCAAGAAGAAGAATAAGAAGAGGAAAAACAGGAACCTTGGAAATGCTGATAACACTGCATGGGCCAGCATGACCCCTCAGGAGCTATGGAAGAATATTTGTTCAGAAGCAAAGAACTATTTTGATTTCAGTCTTGAATGGTAAGTGGAGCAGGTGACCCCGGCTTGTGCCTGGACTCACCAAACTTGTGTAGCTCTTGTTCTTTAACAGGACCTCCCTTTTTGATTTGTTTTCTGTTTGAATAAAATTTGTACCCTTGAGGGACTTACACAAATTTTTAATGGAAAGAAATTAGGCAAAGAGTAGGAAGGGGGAAGTGAAATTTTGAATCAGATGAAACCTATGACGCAAAGGCAGCCATGAAAAGCAGAGGAGGAAGGGAAGCCTTTCCTAAGGGTACTGAGGGGATCAGAAGGTGAGAAGCAGAAGTAGTATAGCCAGAAGATACTTGTCTATATCAACAGTGACTTAGGCTGAAGGGAGCTTCTGTTCCAAAAAAAGGACAGCTGCTCCTGTACATGAGCAGAGATGGGGAATAAGGAAGGGGCACATTGTGAGTGTTAAACTGGAAGCACCAATGAAGTGGCCCAAGAGAAAAGCCATGGCTAGTTGGATAAACCAGCTTTTGGTAGTTGGACAGTGATCATCCCTTCGTGTCAGGGACTGCTTGCTTCTCACCAAGAGCTGAATGCAGCCCAAATGCTGCAGTGGGCTTTAAGAACACATGTAGGATTTCTCTAAAAGCACTGCTGTGCTCTGTAGGCTTTCACAGACCGTGGGCAAACTCTGCAGTGTTAGTCTTTGGTTTGAGTTAGCACCTGGCTGTACAGGTACCTGTGCCTCAGGTACCCACAATGGAGCGATGTCCTTGAGCAGAAACTCCCCTGAGAGCTGAAGCTTGTGTGTGCTTTCTGCAGTGAGAATGCTGACCAAGCAGCTGAAGTGTATAATCTACAGAAAATCACCCTGCTCCGTGAAATCTCCCTCAAAACTGGAGTCCAGGTAAGATCCACATCCTCCTTCCCTTGCCATCATGTTCTGTACTGAGGAACATGAGGAGTAAGCGCAATGTGTTTTGCAGGCACAGCACAAGCCCCAAAAGGTCTTTGTGGTGTTCATGTTGGAATACAGGTCCCAGCTCTGAGAAAGAGATTTCTAATCCAGTTCCCTCTTAGGGTAAACTTGCTGGCCTGTCCTTTGGAAGAACAGCTATCCTCAGTACAATTGCACTGCCTTCTCTCTCCTCTGTGGGCTGTGGGACAACTGGATGAGCTCTCCTGTCATGGGTTCAGTGTTGGCACTGCGGTGCCATTTTGCCATGTGCATGTGGTGGTGCACACCTGCATCTGACCACCTTGGACAGTTCTGTCTCAGGTCATGGTACAGGAGATGTTTTGACTGTGAATCCACGTTTAGAACTTTGCCCCTTTTCTTGTCAAGTGCCTATGGAAGTGCTAACTGTGCCCTCCACTCTTTTTGGTCCCTCCAGATCCTGCTGAAGGAGTACAACTTTGACAACAGGCACAAGCCCACTTTCACAGAAGAGGATATTCTTAACATCTTCCCTGTAGTGAAGCATGTAAACCCCAAAGCCTCCGATGCTTTCCACTTCTTCCAGAGCGGGCAAGCAAAAGTTCAGCAAGGTACAGACCCCATGTGCCTCTGCCTCTCAGGATGATCACTGATAATGGGAGGAGCAGGGTGTGTGGGGCATGGCCACCAGGACACCCTTGCTTCCCCCAGTTTAGTAGAGAATCCTGGTCTCCAAGACCATCTGGAACACTCCTGCTATAAAGCCACCAGCAGTGAGCAAGGATGGGTCAGGGCAGTGATATCTTTCCCCCAGGGCAGGGACGTGTGTCTGTGTATCACACTGCTGATCTCACTTACTGTCTCCAGCAGTGTTAAGGATTATTTTACACACACACACATATATATATGGATATACCTTCTTTTCAGGTTTCTTGAAGGAGGGCTGCGAGCTCATCAACGAAGCCTTAAACTTGTTCAACAATGTGTATGGTGCTATGCATGTAGAAATCTGTGCCTGCCTGAGGCTGCTAGCTCGTCTCAACTACATCATGGGAGATTACTCAGAGGTAAGCAGGGGCTCTGAGGGGGTCTCCTCAGTGCTCTCATTCCTTCCCCATGCTTGCTCAAGCTCACAGCATGGTGTGACTTGCTCTGGGTTCTGTTCTGTTCAGGCCTTAAGCAATCAGCAGAAAGCAGTGCTAATGAGCGAGAGGGTCCTGGGCATCGAACACCCCAACACCATCCAAGAATATGTGAGTATGGGGAGCTGGGGGAGCAGCAGCACCTCAGGGGTCTGGCTGCACTCTGTGAGCCTTAGTTCATGTCTCCAGCTGGAAAACTGAGGAAGACTTTTTACTCATGTGCAGCTGAGGAAAGGAGTAGAAAGGAGATTAGTTTCCTTTACATTAATGCTGGATCCCTTCTCTTGTCCTAGATGCACCTGGCTCTGTACTGCTTTGCAAACAGCCAACTCTCGACAGCACTGAACCTGCTGTACCGTGCACGCTACCTCATGCTGTTGGTATTTGGGGAGGATCACCCAGAAATGGCACTCTTAGATGTAAGTGATCTGTTTAAGAGTCTTCAAGTTCCTAATCTCTAAGAAACCTCTTGGCCTTTAAGATGCCCACATGATGGCTGTTGAAAAAAAATGTTCAAGCTCTGCTTTTCCTCCCTGCGTTGTTACTGGTTGGTGCCATCAGATAAAGGAAGAATGGAGTTTGACCCTTTAGCTGGGAGGGTCAGCCTCTGTGGTGAGCTCTGCGCTGAGATACTGCAGATGGGCTTTGAGCACCTGTAATCCTTAGGAAAACTCTTTTGTTTATTATGTTCTTGTTGTGCTGGCATAAACTGCAGAGTTCGTTACCTCCCTTGTGCCTGGATTGTTTGGGCTGAGCTCCCACGGGAGAGCATGGTCCCTGTGCTGTGTTACTGCTGCAGGGACGTGGCCAGGGGCTGCAGCTCTTCCGGCAGTGATGCACCTGTGGGGCCCTGCTGTTCACAGAGCAGGAACTGTAGTGTCAGTATGTCCTTCCCAACGCCTGCTTGGCTTCTCTGTACAGAACAACATTGGCCTGGTCCTCCACGGGGTCATGGAGTATGACCTGTCCCTCCGGTTCCTGGAGAACGCGTTGGCCATCAGTTCCAAGTATCACGGCTCCAAGTCTTTGAAGGTTGCACTGAGGTGAGGCAGGGTGGGGTGCTGGGCTGGGTCGCTGCCATCAGAGCGAGCACAGTCACCAGGTGCTCACACGGGAGGGTCTGGGCTTGTGAACTGTCCCAGAGCCAAGGTCATGGTGCAGTATCCAAGTTTGTTATTTCAAAAGATGGAGATCTCTTGTTCTTAAGGTTAATTGTGGGATCTACTGTGATGCTGCTTGCTCAAAAAATCTGTCAAGATGACCTTGGTCCCTGTAGACTCTCAATAGAAAAATGTATGTGGGGAGTAAAGGTTGGAGAGTCTGTAAGGGAATTACACTGGGAGTCGGGGACAGTGTGTTAAATGCTCATGTTTAATTGTTCCAGCCCTTGGGGAGGGATCTTTTAGAATCATTTAATGTGCTTTTGTCCTTTGCCATAAAGTCTTGTATTTGAATAAAAACCCTGAGTGGCTTCTGTGTGTTCCCAAGGGACCTGGGACTGGTGACACCTGTAGGATCTGCTCCCAGTGCCCACTGCTGCAGTGCTGGATGGCCTCTGTCCTTCAGGGCGGAACTGGCTCTGTCAGCCAGGCATGGCCCACTCCCAGTTCTTGCTGCCACGTCGCAGCCATCTGTTCTCCATCAGGGGGCAAATCAACCTGATTAAACACCTGCAAGAGCCTGCCTTGTTTTCCAGTGGCTGATGAATGTGCAGGCTGCAGGGAGTCTTCCGCTGTCCCTCAGTGGCACTGGGATGCTTGGAGAGACCCATACCCTCCCATAGAGAAACACTGCCAAGCCCAGTGATTCCTTTTTCATTCCAGAAGTCCCAAGGCCAACAGTCCAAGCCAAGGCAGCTCTCCCAGCTGGCGAGAGCCCAGGGGACTCAGGCCTGGCTCTGCCTTGAGGGCTTAGGGCTGCAGCCTTCCTCTGCAGTTAATAAATCCAGCCCCAAGGTATTCCCATGGATGTGCCTCTCCCTTTGGTTTACTGCTGTGGCCTTCAGCTTTCCTGGATGCAGGACAAAAAATGCCCAGTTCAGTCTTTACCTCTGTAGGTCACTGCTCAGCATTCCAACTAAAATCCAACCAAAATGAATGTAGTATTTGAATCCTCAGCTGGACTGGGAAGAAGTAACTCCCAAGGTGCTGCATTCAGTCTCCTTTCACATTCATGTTAAGACTTTCAGCCCAGACATTGATGACACAGTCATGCTCACTGCAGCACAGAAATGTTTCTTCTTCAGAGAAGTGATTCAACCCTTTTCCTTCCCGCAGCCACCACTTGGTTGCCCGAGTGTACGAGAGCAAAGCAGAATTCCGGTCAGCTCTGCAGCATGAGAAGGAAGGCTACACCATCTACAAGAACCAGGTGATGAGTGGTCTCGGCACTTGGGTGCTGTTACTGCAGGGCCAGAACTGAGCAGTTCCACTGCAAACCAGTGGCCAGCCTGAGCCTTGGGGAGGCCTTTCCTACAAACAGCTCTGAGTGGATGCCAGGGAGTCCTTGTAGGGCCAGGGCAAAATTGCTGCCCTATGCAGTAACTGCCCACTGCTACGCCAGGAGTCTTTGCTCAGCTTCCTGCAAATGTGTCCATGCTCTACCTATGGCTGGACAAGCACTTCTGTCATGGCATGGCCCCATGTTCCGGTGAGGCTTGGGAAAAACTGGTCCCTTCTTCCCATGTTTTGCACCACTAGTCTTTAAATACCAGCTCCAAACTGGTTTGGTAGTGAGCTTGCAGCCTGGCTGCTGCTCAGTGAAACTTGCCCCAGCCTGGAGCTGTCTGAGCACGTCTGCAGCTGCACGCGGTGACTCAGCGTCGCTGAGCAGGCTGAAGGCACAGCCCAGTGCAGGGAATGCTGGAATACTGGTCCAGGTGGGGGGCATGCTGGAATGCTGCTCATGGAAGAAGAGCCCAGTTCGCGAAATGCTGCTCACCCAGCAAATGTGTTCCCACTTGATGAAAATGTGAAATGTTGATAAGAAGGCTCCCAGAGAACTGTTTTATTGGTTTTTGAATGCCAAGGCAGGTAAAATCCATTTCGCTGAGTTCCTGTAGGGATGCTGAGCTGGCAGCACCCAGGTGTGTGCCCTGGGTTGGGTCCTGCTCTCACTTGTGATGTTGAACCTTTTTTTTCCCATTTCCCATCAGCTCGGTGAACACCACGAAAAGACCAAAGAGAGCTCCGAGTACTTGAAATACCTGACGCAGCAAGCGGTCGCTCTGCAGCGCACAATGAACGAGATCTACAAGAATGGCTCCAATGCCAACATCATGCCACTGAAGGTAACCCGGAGCACTGAGGAGCGTGCTGTGCCAGCAGCGAGTTGTGTCCAGCTGCTCCTGAGGGACATGGACTGTCAGGAGGGTGCAGCAGTTGTCCCTTCCCGGGCAGAAGTCTCTGCCAGGGCGGTGGTTCAGACACACTGTGATGTCATTGGTGTGGATGGAGCATCTGCCCCCTCTGAGCAGAGCGTTCCTGGCTCTGGCTCTTTCTCCCGAGCTTGGGCAGTTGGGTGCAGGTGACAGTGTTGCAGGGTGCCTGGGGAAGCAGCAGGGAACAGGGACAGCTCCTGGGGTGAGAGCCTGGCACATCTCCACACAACCCTGCCCTGCTGCTGACTCACTGCCAGGGGGCAGGTTGCTCAACCCAGAAGTACTTCAGTTTCCTCATCCTCAAAACTGCTGTCATCTTTTACCAGATGCTTTGTTCTCCTTCCAGGGATGTTGTGGTTGGGGAGGCTGGGCAGAGAGCGCGGAGGGGCTGTCTTACCTTACATGGAGCAGGAACGACTGGCCCTCCTGGGCCAAACCCAGCTGCTCCTGCCTGCCTCCACACCTGGCAGAGCACCCGGCCTGAGCCATGGGCGCTCTCCCTGCCAGGCTGTACCCCAGCAGATTGGGAAAGAGGGTTCCAGCTGCCGGGAGGACAGTGGGACAGTGCTCTGTGTGTGGGTGTTCTTCTCTGTGGAGAACTGGCAACAGACCTGAGGAGTTCATGGCAATGACGGGAGCACAAGGACCTTGAATCGAGTAAAAGTCCAGGGAACTGGGGCCAGTGAAGAAGCTCAAAACCCATAAAAACAGCACTGAAGGATTCACCCTTGTTACAATACTTGAAGGAGGGTAGAAAACCCAACACATTTTGGAACTGGCACCGCGATGTATTTAACTCAAGTCCTGCAGGGTTCAGCAGGAGTTCCCCACAGGGACTGGTGGGGAGCTCCAGTTGCTTTCCAGCTTATGGATATATAGAGGTAGATAATGTAAATGATGCCATTTTTTCAACCATTGGTAAATGGACGTGCTTAGCAGTTCAGAGTCCTCTCTAGGTTCTGACTCCTAAAACTTCTTTTCCCTTGTGATGTAGTTCACAGCTCCCAGTATGGCCAGTGTCCTGGAGCAGCTGAACATTATCAATGGAATTCTCTTCATTCCACTAAGGTACAGTGATTCTTCTGGGTTATGCTTTTAAAATCAAGTCTGTATCGTCTTAGTTTACAAGAGAGCAGAAACCAGCTCCCCAGGATTTGTTTTTTTTAGCCAAGATCCCATTTCAGGCCCTGATTAGCATCATCAAGACCACGGTAAACAGCAGGACTCTTCCATTATTATTTTTTTTTTTAGTTATTATGAATTGTCTTTTAAACTTTTCGTTGAAAATTTGGTTGGGATGATGGTGGAAATAGATGACCTGAGCCAAGACTCAGTTATTCTAAGGCTGTAAATAATCATTAGTGGTAAAAATGCAACATTAGCAGCTGGAGGCTTCCTGGCTATCAGTGAGATGAACCCCCTGCTCTGCCCCAGCCCCACTGAGGGAGCAGATCCTGGTGCCTCTTTGTTCAAACCCAGCCAGCAAACTGGGCCCTGGCCATGCTCAGGCAATGGCTGAGCTGTGGGGGAGGGAGGTGCAAGGAGTGTTCCCCCTGTTGAACATGACCTTGTCCTGGTGCTTCACCATTCCCACAGCCAGTCTAATGTCTGCTCCCCTTCCTGCTTTCCCCTTCAGCCAAAAAGACTTGGAGAACCTTAAAGCCGAGGTGCAGCGACGCCAGCAGCTCCAGGAAAGCATGAAAAGTGGGGAACAGCTGGAAGCAGAGGACAAAGCTGTGGCGGAGAAAGAGGCTGAGCCGAGCATGCCTTCTGCTGCCATCCCCTTAACACAGAGCTCTGCTTAATGTGTACCTCGCTTTAAAAAAAAAAAAAGAAAAAAAAAAAGTTTAAACCACCCTTTTCTGAATCTGGCCCAGGGCCTTGGCTGCCCTTGGAGCAGCTCCTACTTTTTGACAATGTTATTGCACTGGTACAATTAATACACAATGCAAAGAACTAATCTGAGCAATGTAATCTGTCTGCCCGAGCTTGTGTCTGCCACGCGAGGGGAAGTGGCCGGAGGCAGCACAGACCCGTCCTGGCGCGCGGGGCCCTCCTGCCATGTGTGTGTCCGTGTCGTGTGTGTGCGCAGCAGTTACTTCTACTTTGTACATATGAATTCCAAATGAACTGTCTGGAGGAATGTAACATTTCTCAGGTCATTTTTATGTTGACTAAGGACACTGCTTTGCTAAACCAGTAAAAAAACAGCCCCATCACTGCTCCGCGTTCTTGTAAAACGTGGATTCCAAGCCAAAAGATTGATTTCCCCCCAGTCACTATTCAAGACTGTGCTAAGAACAGCCATATTTGTGTTGCTGAGATGACTGAAGCCTGTGACATGTGGAAGTGGGTGATGTACAGCATTTTCTATATCAGGATATAGCCATGGGATTCCTTTAACCATTTTTTTCTATGTTTGGTTGGCAGTTTGGCAATTCAGTGGGGTTTTGTAACATTCACATTCTAATTTTCAAGGTAAAGATATAGATAGATATATATATATATATAGATATATATATGATATTCACCGTTCCACCTCTGCTCTGCTTGCAGCTGAGTAACTTGGGATACTGTATCCAAAGAGTGAGGGCTTGATCTTTAAAAAAGCGCACAAACTTCCACTGCAGTGGAAACCCCAGTGCCTGGGAGAGGTGGGAATGCAGCAAATGAGGGCTGAGCTAAGCGGAGTGAGGAGGGAATCACAGCCCTATTAAGGGGGAGGAGAGGGGAGGAAAATTCAGAAATGGAGACCTGGTGTCATTTGCAACAGCAGCTGTGACACAGAGCTGAGGGCCCTGAACCTGACGGAATCGCAACCAGAAAGTATGAGGTTCTGGGGAGGGGATTTAAATATAAACTGAAGTTCCCCCAGCACTGAAACCTCTGGCAAATACCTTCATCTCTGGCATTTTTGCACCCTGGTTTTGGGACTGGCGCTGGGAGCTGCCATTGCTGGCAATGGACGGTACTGAAGGGCAAAGTGCCACTAAAGAAATCCTCCTGTCCCCTCCTCTCCCACGCACCTCCCATGGGGTTGTCACTGTCCTCAAACAAGTACCACGTGGCTGCTGCAGGCCCTGGGATGCCGACAGAGTTGAATGTCCTGTTTTCCAAGCAGATCAAGCTGTAGAAGAGCGGTGGGCTGGCCGCAGCCCCATGCTGCCGGCACCCAGCCTCTCCCTCCCTCGCGTTGTCTGTCCTGGATCGTGCCCTGTGCTAATCCGCGCTGCTTCTTTTACTGACCCTTGGAGCCAAGTGCTGTCCCTGTGCTCTGTACCCTCAGTTTCCTGTCTGACCCTACAGGTATTTGTAACTCGGGGCTGGGCAGAGGGGGAAGGAGGGAGCAGCCTCTGAGGTGTTGGAGGCAACAAAGCAGAGTCTTCACTGCAAATGGACTTGCTCCTATTAGAAAAATTCTGAACTTCCTGGAAAGCAATCAATAAATGACTACAGTGCATCTTTCCTACAAGATTTTTCTTTTACTAGTGTCTTACAGTCCATTAAAAGCTTTTTAAACTCTTGCAGGTACTTTTTTGGTTTCTTTACTGTTTGGTGCAAAGTGTTGGTACCAGCACTGGAGCCAGCACTGTTCCTTTGAGCAGGAGCAGGGGGAAGAGAACAGGATCGGCTGACCTGGAGGCTTTAAAACCTGTAAATCAGAGTCACAACCCCAGCCCAGAGGGGGCAGGACCCACAACCTCTGCTATCAGAATCCATTTGCACTCAGGGAGAGGAGTCACTTTGGCCTCTCATCCCAGGGGAGATGTGGGAGCAGGAGACAGCTCTGGGGATGTGAAATGAATTTGAAGGACAAAAGTCCTGGCTACTGAGGCTCCTCAGCTATGCAGCTCCAAGCACAATGCAGGCTGGTAAATAACTGCATTTACCAACAACATATGTACCTCGCTACCTCTTTTGGGTTCTGGGGGTTCTCATTCCTCTGTTCACAAGTTCTTAAACACAGGCGTAAAAACTGATTCAAATGGGCCTTGGGACACAGCTGGGCTGGAGGCAGGCAGGTATTTGGGAAGCTAAACGTGGCTCCTTGGCCCTAGAACTCACCTGCCAGGCCACCATGGCTCCTGGTTTGCACAGGTACACATGTAGCCCACCTCACTCAGGTCTCGCCCAGGCAGGGTTTAAGCCCTGTGTGTGTCACTGCTGTACCCTGGGCTGGCAGCAGCTGCCACAGCCTGAGACAAGGACCTGCAGCAAAAGTAATTGCAGAGAATGCCTCGGGAGGAGGCACCTGAAAATACCCAACTTGTATCCTCCCAGCTCTCTTTCCAGACACTTAAAATGTCACTGGACTTACCACACACCACAAAAGTTACAACTTTCTTTCCAAGAAACCAGTCACCTGTTAAATTGTCACCATTCCCTGCTCACTATCTGGGGGTAAACCTGCGCACCTGACTGCATCACCCCCACACCACCAACCCAAACCCCTGCATGTGTCACCTCATACTCAACCCATCTGCTGAAAAATGTTTCAGTGCTGTATTGGGATGGAAAACAGCTGGTCCAAACCAATCTCACACCTACACAGCTGCTGTCAGTGCAGCACTTGCTGCACGAGCAGTAACTCACTGAGCTAAGGGGGGAAATGAAATTCAACTGTTCTCATACTGTTCTCAGCAACTCACACCTGGACCTGCCGTGCGCTCCCTGTGAGAAACTCACTGCTTGTAGACGTACGAGGCTTTCCTTACAACCCTCACCCCAGAAACCGCCTCTGTGCCACCCCGTCACCCCAGCTGGGATAGCCCATGCACGCATTGGCTCCGGCAGAGCCCAGATTCAGGTTCTTTTCCCAAATGCAAGTAGGTCTCCTCCAAATGTCCACCCTGGCTCTATTCCCACTGCCAAGTACCACCCTACCAGCTGCTTCCACAGACCTCAGCTGGCATGCCCCTTCATCCTCTCCCCACATCAAGCTCAAGAGCGCATCTGTGCTCTTCCACTATGAAGATGTGCCCATTCCAGTTCCGGCCACTGACTCATCTCTAAACAGTACTTGAGGCAATTAGGGCCAAATCACGGGGAAAAATCAAACCAAAGCACACATCAGGCACAAGACCCTAACAGCAGAACAGATATTGCCAGAACCACCCCGTGCCTCCAGGTTTCCAGGTACTCAGCTCCCCTGTGCTGCCCCAAAGCCAACAGCGATTACTCTGAGGATTCACAGCCATGCTCAGGTACTGCCCTCAACAGCTCTAACACTGAGCGCAGAGCAGTGAGAGGCAGCTCCTGTCAGGGCTGCGGTACAGAGAGGGTCAAGGTAAGGGCAAAATCCAACCAAACACAACCCAACCTCAGTTGGCCTGTACCAGGCGCAGGGACAAGGCTCTCCTGCCCATCTGTGAGACCAGCTTAGCCCACCAGAGCACTTCCTGCAGCACCTCATTGCATCGGATCAACCAGCAAAACCTCTCACTACTCCAGCTGCCATGAACCACCTTGAAACCACTTCCTGCGGCCTCAGGCGAGCACAAGTTAAATTAAAATCAGAGCAAGGGCAAAGCAGGTAGGAGCAAAATCTGAGGGTGAAACGCCAATAGCTTTTTTCAAAATAATTTTAATTCTTGCATCCAAGGAAACAAAACCACATCTAGTTTTATATGCATTTAATAGTTTACCAATTGGTACAATAAGATTTTTTTTAATATGCAGAAAACATGAATAAATTTTGTTTTACACAGTCTGAGAGCAACAAATCTTACTGTAAAACACAGAGCAGTATTATATACATTCCTTTACCGATTTTGTTTTAATTGTGTCAATAGCTTCAGTTAACTCCTAGAGCCTGGGAACTGTTCTCTCCAATTGCAACCTCTAACAGCGCTCGAACAAACATCTGACATTTGCCTTCACGTCGATGTCGGGATCGACTCTAAAGCATGAGGATTTTGCTAACTTCTCTTCAGAATGAACTCGGGGAAGCCTGAGGGACAGGCAGGACAGGAAAGCAGCTACTTACATGACACAGTGGAAAGATAAACAGGCCAGTTAATGCCAGTTGTGACTTGCAAATCCAACGCGACCCCCCCGCTCCCCCCCGTCCATCCCACCCCTCTATGCACGTGCTCTTGCTACAGGACTCTCGGTATTGATTTAATACACGGACGTTATATACAGCTGGACACAACAGCTCACTCCAAGGGCGCTTTTCCTTCACTCAACTCAGCATTTGCAATATTCAAATCATTAAAGGATTACCAAGCCACCACTGTCTACAAAAACATAGTATTCTTCCTTTTAAATAGCTCTCAGGGGAGTCAGGAGCTGTCTAAGAGTGATTTCTCAGGCAGTTCACATGGACAGGAAGAGGCAGAGGAGTAGCAGGGACTCCGTGCCCACAGACCCCACTCACTACCAACCAGGGGTTGTTTTCCTTTCCTCAGTGCCCTGGGCACACATTGGTCACACCACACACAAAAGCAGGACGGGTTTGTTTCACCTTCTACAGTGTAAGATGGTATAAAACATCAACTTCCAGCTTTTATCTAAATCACAACAAATGCTGCACTTTCTGGCCCATGTGGCATGGCCCAGGCTAAGCTCAGGGATCTGCAGTGGATCTGGTAACAGGCCAGAGGTGGGTCCTGGCAAGTGGTGCCAGGTTTAGTCAGGAAGTGCCAAAGCAGCAGTGAACCTTTCGACCCCTTCAATGCATTTAGTTCATTATTGACCCAGTAACCTCATTGTTGCAGTTCTGATCACAGCAAAGGCACAGCACAAGCTGACAGTAACAGTGGGGACAGTTCCACAGCACGTCCCAGAGCGTCCCCCTCACTCCCACGCCTGTGGTGTGGCTCCCTTCCAGCCAGGGTTTCAGCTTTGGTCCAGTCGGGACCATCCCTGAGATCATTCCCTGCTGCCCCAGAAGGCTCACTCTGCACAGCAGCAGTGTTGAGTCTCACACAGCAGTGATGCTGCTGCCAGCACTGGGGCCGGGTGTCCTGGTAAATGCTTCTTTGCTACAGGGAAAAAATGCAGTAGACAACTTCCACATCACAGGTACCTTTAATTTCTCATTCAGGTTTGATTTATGTACATGAGGGTGGTTTACTTTAGACTTAAATAAAGTTTCTAGGTCCTAGCAGGAATTAAACAGATGTTATTACTTTACAGTTGCAGATGCATGGAGGGATTTAAGATGCACTACTTGTGTATCTGGAATTCTCCAATAGGACAAAAAGCAGCAAATTTTTCCAGTCCAAGCAGCTAACGAACAAAACAGACTTTATTTGTGCATGCTCAACTGCAGCAACACACACTGAGAATGACAGAAACCACTGGATTTAAGAGATTAGCCTGGATGTCAAACTGGCTCTGAAAACCCCCACATCAGAACCCCGCTTTCTCCACCGCTTCCCAGAGGATCCCACACCCTGGATCCAGCTCCTCCCCACAGAACAACGGGTCCTTCTCGGCTGACTGTGGAAGTTTCCCCCTCACCAGCGCAGTGTGTTTGCCCTCCAGCCCACCCTATGCTGGTCAGGGACTCTCAGCTTTAAAAGTGACATTTTAAAAGCCATGGATTAAACCAAAGGAATAAAATAAAGCACAAATTCACCTGTTAAAACATCAGCCTGGTACTTCATTGTATTGTCAATTTTAAAGTTGATTTTTAAAAAGACCTGGTTAGTTTGATAAGTATTGTAATTCTTGGTTATCTACAATGGAATCTGTCACAAAAACGCTGATTAAAACATTAATTTATAATATTTTCATTCATTTCAGATCAAAATATGAAACTTTAGCGATATGCAAATTAAAAATTGTGTACACCAGACAACATAAATACTAGTAACTGAGCTGGGCTGGTTTTGCTGATAATATTTGGGTTTGGTTTTAATGTTTAGTATCATTCCCACAGATGTGTGTGGGCTTTGTTCATGGCATCTTTCTTTTAGAAGCCTGAGTGGATCTGACCTGCCATCGTCAACTGATTCTCACAATACTTAGTGCTTCCTTTAAAGCATCTCAATGCTGCAGCCCAAAGTTTTTCTCCACTTGCAAACCTCAGGATGTTTTTACTGGAGCAACATTGCCAAGGTGAGGATCACCTCGTTGTCCAAGGAGGCACTAAGGAAACCAAGAAACTTTTGTATACCCCAATTTCCTGCCAATGAATGAGGGAAGTGTCCTTTGATCCTGCTGTGTAATAGGAATTGCACATCTCTAACAAACATGGAAAGCAAACAGCAAAGTTGGACCATGGCAGTCATTTGGGAGAGGAAGCTCTACTAGAAACTGGATCACTAAACTCTAGTGGGATGGACAACTCCTCCTGGAAGTTTGTCTAGCATAAAAAAAAACCAAACAAAAAAACCATTTAAACTTAGTTTAACAGCACAGCTTAACCATTGAATGACCAAATAAAAAATAAATACATTTATCACATCAGCTGCGACTAAGATTTGTTGTCTTATTTCAGGTTTACAGTCAGTTCTATAAATATACCAACCCTTGCGTGATAGGAGGCCAAAACAAGTGTTTTCTGTTGATTTGGCAAATGTTTCATGACAAATATTCCAGAGTTTAATTAATTTCCATTAATTACATATAAGGTTCAGAAGATTCTGAATTGCAGCCTTATTATCTAGTATTCTTAGAGAAGATTTATTAAGCACACTTAAGTGATGTTACATAGATACACATTTCTGAAAGAGCCCTACAAAACTTTTCCCAAATGAGGTCACCAATTCAGGCACCAACAGACAGCAGAAAGAAAAACAGGTATAATTATCCGACATAACGACACTGTCAACTATTCAGTTAAGTGCCCTATTCCAATAATCCCACTTCTGCCTTCTCAGGTCTGATGTGACCAATGCCAGCCCATGTTCTTAAACCTATGGTACTTCTAGACAACGTATGTAAATTTACAGTATACAATTTGGATTCACCATGCATGAATACTTTGTGTGTAACATTTAATAAGCTCAATCTACATCCAGAATAATTTACATGAAAGGACAATATTTATTTAAACAGAGCTCAATGGGTAACCATGGTATCTGAGTGCATCCAGAGGAAAAGGGGTCACTGTGAACTCCATCAGCGGCACTCCCACACTTTTACTGTTTGATCTACACTCCCAGTCACCACGTACGGGGCTGTCTTGTGGAAATCTGCCAGGAGACAAAAGCTCACGTTACCAATGAACCCAGAACTTCAGCATTTCCTACTCTCGCTGAATGGCACTGCTTTTTCAAAACAATTCTACCAGCTCAAAGGCTACATTCCAAAGCTCCCGGCTGTATTTCTGCAGCCAAATTCTCTCATGCTGTAATTTTGTAAAGCGTGAAAATCCACTTTCAATTCAGCTATAAAAGAGCTTTTACGGAAAAGAAATCCAGAATCTGCTTTGCCAGAGCAGGGGGGAGCTAACATCTACCAAGAGTTGGTAAGACCAACCAGGAACATACAGGAATTCAAAGTAACTCTTTTCTGACTGTTGTGCACACTCTTCTCATTCTCCTTTTGCTGGGCAAGCACTGACACTAGAGCACTCCCCAAAATGCCTGCATGCTCTGGTGACAGGTTCCAGAACTCCCCGTCAGTTAACATCCTTATCCATGTGCAACACTGGCAGCAGAAGTGGAAAAATCCAGTACTCTCCAACTCTACAACTCACATGAGTGAGGGGTTCGGCTAGAAATTTGAGTTAATTTCTAGCTCATTTCTTCTAGACAGAGAGCACAAGGCACCACTAGAGCCCGAAGGTGAATTGCAGCCTGGTGCTCAGCTGCAGCCAGTGAGGAAGCAGCAGCTCCAGCACAGGGAGCAATACCTACCCAAAGAGGTAACAAAGTGTTCGTGCGCGTTGAGGGTTTTCATGCATCGCTTGTTCTTGAAGTCCCAGACACGGAGAGTCTTGTCATCAGCACAGCTCAAAATAAACTTTCCCCCAGAATGGAACAGGACGCCACGCACCCAGTTATCATGGCCCACCTTGTGCACAAGGAGAGATCAGTGAGCAGGCACAGGCTGTGAGCTGAGCATCCCACACCTCACACTATGGCACACTGAGGGACCCCTGCCCGGCCGCACAAGGACAGCACTGAGCTCCTGAAACCTCTCAGAACTCACAGCTTATCTCCAGTTTCTATTATTACGCCTCTATCAGTTCTCCCAACAATGCAAGTTCCTGTCCTTGAAGGCAAACAAACAGCAGTCCTCATGTGATCTGCACCAGTTCTGCTCTCCACCCCCAGCACCACCACCCAGTCCAGCTGGAATCTGAGAACAGCAGGCCATGGCCGGCGGAAAGTCCCACACGTTGCAACAACATGACATTTCACAGAAGACAAAATTCAGATCATTACCAGCATTTCTGTAAACAAATCAAGCTACTCATCACAGAACCTACACCACGGTACTTCATTCATGCTATGGTTTTGGAGATTCTCAGTATTTCTTAGCAACAACAAGATCTGAACTACAGAAGCCACTGTATTCCCAGTATTTGTATTATTATAACTCTGGCTTCTCTTGAAAACATGACATGCAAGATAATACATTTCATTAAAACTGGTTATACATATGCAGCTATGACTGCCAGAAAAACACCAATGGACTTACAAGTGTCATAAGGCACATGCCAGTGCTAATGTCCCACATCTTAATGGTCTTGTCTCTGGATCCAGACAGCAGAAAAGGCCCAGGCTTGCCACTCTTCTTAGTCTACAGAAAATTATGGTTTAAGTTACAGCATACATAGGACGGAAGCAGGAAGAGGAGGAATGAAGCAGATCCCTTCCCAGTGATATTGCTTAGTACCAAAATCAGATCATACAACAGCTTACAGTGAGTAAACTCACACTGACAAAGCTGGGTCACAGACACTGGTACTAACGCTAGGAGAATTAAACAATCTGTTAGAAGAAATGGTTGGTTGTCCCGCTGATTCCACAGGCCAAGTAATGCTTTGAATACACACTTGCCTACTTCAAGACATCGTCTGGTAACAGCAGACACAGCTCAAGTGCCACATCTCGGGACAAAAGAGGATGCAGCTCACACATACCTTTGTGTTCACATTCTTCATAAAATACAATGAAGCAGGGTTAGGATTTTCTGAAAACTTCCTACTCTGAAGTGATTTCTGTGTGTACCGGCTGAGCTCTGAAGTGATCTGTGTGTGTACATGCACGGTGTGACCACTGGCCCAGCTCTCACCTGTCCCAGGTGAGCAGAAAAGGTGCTCCCGTGCGGGCTGTGCCCGATGCCACCAGCAGGGGGCAGGGGAGGCATCCTGCAGAGCCCACACGGCCAGAGGAACACACGGACTTTCATTTTAATTACTTATAATTAAAAGATTATGAGGATCTTTTAGAGATTCGAGTAAAATTTGACTGAAATAACCTGTAAAAGCCATCACTAGAAAAGTCCCTGTGTTCAGCGTGGCTACTTTTCCTCTGGGGTGTCCATGCCCTTTGGAGGCGGAGGGCAAAACAGCAGTGCTGGGTGGGGGTTTGACTAGAAACTGGAGTTAATGTCTAGTTCCTTTCTTCTACACATTAACATCCTGAGAATGAAATTTCTTCTGGCCTTTAGCAAGCCTTTCTTGAGGCTCACTAGAAGAGGTATCTGTGATCACACAAACTGGAATTCATTTTAGTTAAGGAATGCTTTCTCCCATCAGTAGCCGTACAGTAAAACACAGTAGTCAGTGCTTGACTCCAGCACAGTACCACACTGCACCCAAGGCAGCCTCATTCTGCATTCCTGACTGGCTCCTTCACCCCACTAACTTCCAATTGCTAAGCATCTTTATAACCTTCACATTCTGCCAGAGAAGCTGGTTTACACATTTCTTGTACCACAGTACAAGACAGTGGTCCCACTCTCATCCCTCCCTGAACAGAGCATCTCTTCAAAGTTCACTTTCACTAGTGCAAAGGTAGGTCCTACTGATAAACACAAAAGCTGGATCCTGGGAAGCCAAGATGGGGCTTAGCTGCACACCAAGATGCTCGGATGAAAGTACTCATACACCTCCTCTACCTGCCAGGCCCTTTGAGGCCAAAGCTCAGTGGCTGTCAGTGCTACACAGAGCACGGACAAAGATCTCCCCGTGCGTGCTTGTGTAACAGCCCAGGAATGTTACCTCTGATCCTGTAGCTTCTGATATGGTGGAGTAGGAGCTCTCGGGAGCCCAGGAAATGCACTCTACCACATGCTCGTGCTCTCGGAGCTCAGCTTTGCATTCCTTTGTCGCTACCACCCACACGCGCACCGTCTGGTCATTGGAACAGCTGGCAATCAAGGTGCCGTCCTGGTTGGGCCGCACCATGCGCACCCATTCTCTGTGCCCCGTGAAAGTCTTCACGCAGTAACTGTGCAAAAGAACACAGCATTGCTCAACCACCAGCGCAACAACCCACCGCACGTGCCTTGGAAATCTGAGGACACTTAACCTACTCTCAGTGGTTAAGATAAAATATTCTAGTGCATACGTGTTCATCCTGGCAGGTGATGGACCACGCCATAAGCAGCTCATGGAAAGGACACTGACATGAGAAAGCAGTGACAACTAAGAGCTAGCAAAAAATTGTTAAGGCAAAAAGCAGGGAACTTGGGGGGAAATGAAGATGACATGACTACTTGCATTAAACAGGTATTTTAAGAACACGTACAGATTTACAGGTCATTTAGGTATTAGAGAGACAGCTGATAAATGAAACAAGCAAGAATAAATGAAACAAGCAAGAAGACACAAAAAAAAAAAAAATCAGGAGACACCTTGATCTGTGTCAAGAAAGGTAACAGATACTCCCATTAAACTCATGGTTAACCAGTGGATTTTTTTTCCTAATTGGTCATGAGCTAGAGATCTACCCTCATAGTTTCCAGAAAGCCAAAACAAGTTAGTTTCAATTAGTCAGTATTAACATCTAAACTCCTCTGCCTAATGATTGAGGCAGAATCCTTCAGTGAATTACTCTAAAGGCCACACCATCATTTCTCAATTCAAATAGTGCCTGCTGACATTCAGATTCCTGTGTCCCATTTCTACACACAGTGGTTTCTGCTTGCTTTTGTTCTGGTGCTGTCTGCTTACAAGTGCACTTACCCTGTCTGGACTTCCCACATTTTGATAGTTTTATCCCTTGAGGCAGAAACTATGTGATCTCCGTTGGGCATGATGGCTACCGAAGAAACGTTATGATCATGACCTAAAAACAAAATAAAACCTTTATTAAGTGGCACTGGCAGTTCTCACAGAGCACACAGGACTCGCCATTTTTTTTAATCTTGGTCGAGTAGCTACAGCAGCAGTGCACGTTTTATGGAATAATCTTTACATGTAAACTTGAGGTTTTATGAAATAATCATCCATATTTTTAGAACCCACACAGTCCAGACTGAGCATCCTTAAAGGTGCTTTCTGTTTACTTGCATACATCTATGGGTGGCTGTTTACTTTTTTAAGTCTCAAACACTCTCTATTCCTACTCATCACTTCTACAAGATGATCCTAAAGGCAAGAAAAAAACTTTTACATAAGACTATAAAGAATATTTGCTGCCAACATTAGAATCTTATAAGCTGTGGTTGTTGCGCTTTCTCATTTTTCCTATGGCTTTCAAACCCAGTGCAAAGGGAACGTTCCCATGTGACCAAACACACACAGCCAAACCCCACATGGAGCAGCCTCAGCTCCTCTAGCACAGATTTCTCCCTTCCTGCAGCCCTGCATCAGGAACATAGAGGGCTGAAGGAAGGAATCTTTCCCCAATTTGAAGGCACTTTTATTGTCTAGCAAGCATTTAATATTTAAAGCTAAAATCCCTCTGTCATTTCATTCCAGTATCATTATGGAATGCTGCCCACACCATCATGCATAGTGGATTTGAGATGCTATTTCATTCTATAAACACTGCATGTATCCCCTATTTACAGAGTACTCAAAGCATCAAATTATGTCCCCCCTTTCCCTTCTGTAAAATAGTCTGGTCTATAACTCCTTTCCACATCAGCAGTTTTCCTGGATTAAAAAAAAAAAAATTCATTTTACAGACTGCTAAATCAATCCCTTTATACCTTACCATGCATAGTTCTGATGCACTCAAAGCCCTGGAAATCCCATAGCTTAATGGTCATATCAGCAGAACAGGAGGCCAAGAGTTTGCCAGTGTGGTCAAAGGAAATATCTTGCACAGAGTCTGTGTGCCCCTTCAGGGTTCGCTCAAAGTCTCCTGTCTCGTAATCCCACACCTGACAAGTGAACAGACAACCTGTTAGCAGCAGCCCATTACTCTTTGTATTCTCCAGCCTCACATTTGCACTCTGCGGGCCAGTCCGGCACCTTGTTCAATAATTAACTGAGCAAGAGACAGACAGCCCTAAAAAGCTTCACAGCAGAGAAAAATAAATTTCTTTCTATGTGATTTTGTTACTTATAAATCAACTGAATTCATGCATTTTGAAAACTGCTTTTCAGGTAACTTCAAGCATTATAAACCCAGCAAGAGAACAAGCTTCATTTTATTGGTGTCATCTATTCCACAGCCAGTTGTCTGGAGCACACATACCTTTATTGTGGCATCCTCTGAAGCAGAGACCATAACACTGAAAACTGGATGGAAAATGACTCGAGTGACAGGACTCCTGTGCCCACTCAACGCATACTTCTCTGGAGGACGAGGAATCCACTCCTTAGGGTCTCGTTTCTGACCAAGAGGTCCACCTGATGTAAATTCTTCCTTAGCTTCATTCAGCTTCGATTCTAATTCCATTACCTAAGTGTATGAATTTTAAAGAGACTTTTCATTTCTGGTTTTATACAAGATCTAATTCACCTTCCTGCATTAGTAATCCAAATAACAACTGATTCCTAAACTCACAGTAAAGCAAAGATTACACGGACCAAAACTGATTACCAACATTTAGTAGCACTGGTTTTAAAAATCAAACCTAAATTAATCATTTATAGTTTATCTTTAATAATTTATAGTTAGTTCTTAATAATTTAATCATTAATCATTTATTCTTTTCAAATTCCCGAATATTTTCACAGGAAAAAAGAAGTTCTACAAGATCCCCTTCACTCACACACTGTACAAATACATCTGAATTACTATTGTGCCAAACTACCAAAGAAGGTTGTGCTAACAAAAAGGAATGCTACTGCTGCAGGAATTCCGCGTCCTGTTGGAGCTAGCACACACATTAACCAACAACAGAAACACTGGAGGGCTAATAAACCCTCACTGTATTAACCTGCACAAGGGGAAGGACTTCATTGTTAATACACTGACTTTAGGGGTTTTTTTGCTTTTAATACAGTCTTGAGCCACTGAAGCGTGACTAAAAAGAGTTTTGTACTCTCCACTTGCAGTACAATCCCCCACTGGAATGCACTGGAGCTAATGGCTCCTTGCCTCGAGGGCCACGGCCAAAGACAACGGGCAGCGCTGATTTTTCCTCCATTCTAACCCAGCCTGACCCTCTGCACGCAGCGGTTCCATCTCCCCACTCACCAACTGCCTCAAGACACCTCTTGCCTCCCTAGCTTCAGGACTGCACATGCATGTCCAGTGCTGAATGCTTTCTGTGCTAACTTTTTATACATTTACATCCAGCAGATCTCTACTTACCTTCTTTTGTAATCTTATAACAGATGTCCATTTTTTTTCCAGAAGTCCAGCATACTTCTTATCTAACTCTTCATTCTATTAAGCATTTAAAGAAAGAGGAAGAAAAGCAACACCAAAAAACAAACATCAGAGACACAGAAGCGTAACTAAGTGCTGCACTTTCTTTCTATTACAAAATTACAGTTTCATGATACAATAATCCTAAATGACATGCAGATAACACAGACATCAGACAACAGCTACGTCATGGCTTACTCCATGGAAGACAAAAGCTCTGAGGACTGGCTACCTTGGTCAGAGGCAGATGTTAATCTACTACTATAGCGGCACTTGTAAAAGCTGGAGTTACTCGCATGAATAATCCATACAAATATTAAATCTCTCTTTGTAGAGCTACACATCAATCCTTCCAATTTACTCAAATAATTTCAGCCTTTACCTTTTTATTCCCATTTTAGTATAGCCCACTCCAATTCAGATTTTCTTGCATAAAAGTCGTGAAACTTTTAGCAACTACATTTTCTCTTTCCCTCAGGACCACCTAACCTATTTAGATTGCTTTCCTAAGCTTTGGGAAGATGAGACTAAATTAGTTTGATAGGTAAGGCAGACAGGAGAATGATATTAGGATTTTCAATTATACGTATGGTATTTCAATTTGTCATTTCTACTTATTTAATCGATACTAGTAGCAAATTGGAGAAGTCAAACTTCAAGCATTTTGGAAAAAGAACAGTGCAAGATATGTAACAAAGAAAAGGCAAGGATTTATCCAGAGGATTTACCCAGCACACAGAAGTTTACTACTCAATCCAGCTGTAGCCATATGAAATGCACACCTCCTATGCTAATAGGTGGCAAAGTTAAATATTATACCAAATCATCTGTGACAAAGGCAAATCAACAGAATGAAGCTGCAAGAAATGACTGGTCTGAGTCACTGGCATCTGTACAGTCTAAGCAAACAGAGCTGCTTACCAGAGCTGGTCACACAATCCCAGAATCACAGACAGGTTTGGGTTGGAAGGGACCATGAATCTTACTTTGTTCCACCTCCCTGCACTGGAGGCGGACACTTTCCACTAGACCAGGCTGCTCCAAGCCTTGTCCAACCTGGATGTTGGATGACGAACTTCTATGAACGTTTCACCCTGCCCTCCTACTACATGGTTACCCATGAGGTGTGCAACAGACTCAGGCAATGACTTAACTCCTGACCCAACTCAAGTCTCAAAAGAATCTTCCAACATTGGCTCTGTATGATAAAGCAGAGGACATTACAAAAGTAATCCAGTTTTGTCTTCCTGTTTCTTAAAGATTCCCAGTGAAGTCAGTCTCTGAAGTTGCACAGTCTCAGACCACTTCAAATATGGTTATAAAACCATTTGCTCAGAAATGGTCAACTCATTCAATGATTATTTTTCCCTTTTCTGGCAAGGCAATAAGCTGTGTGAGTTCATCACCTCCAATTCTGAAACTGTCTGAGCTAACAGGTATTTAACAGACACACAGGTTCAGAACAGATGCAAATGCCATAAAACTGACAGACTTCTTAATTAAAATACGGATGAAGAATCCTTTTTGAACTCACCACATCTAATTCAGCTTCCTTTTTAAAAACCGAATATGCCTCCTCGTAGCCATTGGAACGGAGGTAATCTGCTATCGCTCGATTTCTACAAAACAACATTTTAAATACAAGTTAAAGAGTCAAAGAAAGATTGTCATCACAACATAGCAGTTTCTGATCAGATCCTTGTCTACGTTCCGAAGTAAAATAGCAAAAAATTGCCAGAATTTACTCAAGATAAATGTAGAATTTTTTATGCCATCAGTAACTTTAACATTATATTTTCATCACTTCTCAATTCTAGTTTCAAATACCAGCAGTTCTATCAAAAATAAAGAGTAGAGAGATCCAAACCACAACACACAGTACTTAAAGGGCATGTGAACAGAGCCACTCTAAAATCTATTTGGAAACAAATGCTAAGAATTGAAGTCTAATGAAAACGTAACACAAACTTAAAAACAATGATCTCTTACAGTTCATCTCGTTGCCTTTGTGACAGCACCATCGTGGCTGAGATGTCAGGTTAACGTGATCGAGCAGTGGCTTCTCCTCAAGAGCTAAAGTCTTGGGAACCCAGGATCCACAATTCAGTCTGCCACAGTGGCTTAAATCACAAGTATTTCTCCAGATGTGAAATCCAGTAGGAAATCCAGAGGCATTCAACACAGAAGATTCAATCCATCTACAAGGAGGAGAAAGAGACATCATTTGTTTCCTTGAAACAAGAACTCCTCAGGCAGCTTTCTCAGATTTATCCAAACAGCATCTTTAAAGACTCTGGCTCTACCCCAGCATAGGGCCCTCGCAGCTACAGTGCTACACAACTGTAGCACACAAATGACTTTTCCCACTCCTGTACCACCACCTGAGGAAGTTCCAAAGAACCATGGACTAAAGAGACAATACTTGTTTTCTTTTCAGTCATGTGTTAATGTAGTTTACCTATAGTTAATATTTCATCTCGCCCACGTTTAGGGCACAGCAAATTTTTAAACAGTTCTTCAATCTTATCAGAGTGGCACCATTACCACGGGGAGAGCTGCCACAGGCCCATTACTGCACCTGGGCTCAGGCAGTGGTGTGATCACAACACCTCTGGCAATGCCAGCCAATTCGGGATACGGCTGAAATCCAACACGCTCGAGATAGTTCAAGTCACTCGAGTTGTGCTTTTCCAAAACACACACTCGTTAGTATCCTTTGATTCAGAAACATGAACTGCAGCATTCTCAGTACACAACCTGCTTCAACCGGGCAGCTTTAACCTCTGCCACAGTGACATCACCAAACCCACGTTGGCAGCACTGCCTTTGCTTTCTGCACTTCAGGGACCTTGTGAGCATCACGACCATGGGAAGTGCTGAAATGGCACTTCTTGCACACCTGGCAGGTTCTGTACAGAACTCATCATTCACTCAAGCTGTTCAGCAAGTCTGACCGACCAACCAGCTTTCAGCACCGAGATAAACTGAGGCTCAGAGACAGCAGGTGGGTTTGTAAACTTTCTACCGACTTGCATGCTCCTGCTCCCTCACCTCTGCCCCTCCATAGACACACAGGGACACTGAGTTCAGTATCACAGCTCAATAACAATTTTAGTAAGGAGCCTCCTTTAAACAATAGCCTGCTATGAAAAAAAGTAAAGAAAACACTAAGCTTGTATCATTAATGGCTACTTATTAATCCCAGAGGATCAGAGGCTTCTTTCTAAACCTATCTAGGCCCTGCTGTCTGCTTCAAAATGAGCTTAAGCTGCAACTTGCTTGTTTCCACCCTGCTGTGGATCTTCCACGTCAAATGCTGCACACCGTAATACTGCCCTGCAAGTCAGTTAGGACAGGAACACCCTGAACAGGCAATACTTCATTTAATTAGTCTAACCTCTTCCGAACAGCTATTTCAGAAACAATTCAGCTGAAAACCAACAGCACAGGCTGCATCCTTTCAGAGAAAAGAAGAAACATTTCACTTACTTTTGTCCCATACCTAACTCATGCCAGGTAAAGAGACAACTGGGTTTCAAGAGATGTCCCGTGCTCAGTACACAGTCAGAGTATCACATGCAAACTCATGGAAATTTAGTTAATATCAAAAATAACGTGCTGCAGTGCTGAGAGGGGCCCTGCAGAGGGCGCGCCGCGGGACACCCCGTGCTGAACCAGGCCCGGGCAAGGGCAGCGGAACGAGACCGGGCACCTCCGAACACACCGCAGCACTGCTGGGAGCGCCCAACAGCACAGCGCAAACACATCAACGACCGAAATCTGCCTCTAGTGCTGCCAGGGTAAAAACCTGAAAGTGGGGTTTGTATTATGAACCACCACTATGCAGTGAATGCCTAGCAAACCCAGTGCCAGCATACTGACTCCAGTAAAAATCCCAATGTCTCATCAATTTTGTTGTGGCATCTGGGAGATGCAATTATAGCACTTGTCTAAAAATAACAGCAACGCTGTTTGTAAGGTCATCCTTCACACGTCACCTATTTAGAAATGCATTTTCCCTGTCAAATGTAAAGTAACCCCAAACTTCTCCCACATCCCATATCCACTTCCCAATGCCTGGGCTGCTCCACAATCTAACTCTGAATTGTTAGTGAGAAACAGATCCTAGTACTAGATAAATTCCAACAGCTACAGGGCGAAGCAGCTACTCCTGCTATTGGCAAACTACAGCTGAGCCAAAGCCACCAACCAACTGATCTACAGCATCTTGCTCCTCCAGAAAGGGTCTGTTCCAAGCACGCTGCTCAGCATTCCTGGCTTTTTAACTACAAAGCCACCTGAATAGAAGGCAAGTACTTTTAGGGCTGCCTCCTTCATAGACAAAAACAGAGCAAATGAAACAAAAACAAACAAAGCCCACCACAAACAAACAAACAACAAAAAAAAACAAGACAAACATAAAAACCCCATGCAAACAAGCCACTCAAGCAAAAACGTCCAAACCCAAAAAGCCCAAAAGGACCAACATCAATTACACACCTGTGCCACTATGTGCACTACCTTTTTTTTAGCTGGAGCAGACTTTGTGACATACAGGCTTCAGCAAAGCAAGACTAACCAGTCCTCCTCCATCACCTATCAGTCACCACCGTGTTACCCGCAAACCGCTCAGCCATGGGAGGCAGCCAAGGCTCTGGGGGAACCCTGGGGAACAAAAACAACCCACAAAGAACTGCCACCTGTTCATTACATCTTGCCTGAAACTGGTCACTTTGTATCAGCATCTTACTGTGACTAAGGCAGCGTCAAGACCGAGTCAGATACTCTTTTGAAAGAAAAGGTGTCTTGGCATGAGAATTTTACTTTGCTCTCTAATACAGGAAAAAGCACACTGAACTTAGCCACTCATGGAGAAACAGCTTCTAATTAAGTGTGAACCAGGATGTGCCTTTTATCAATACCCACTTATACTCCTCCAAGTTGTAGTTTCTAACTTAAAACCTATCTGATTCCCTAAGAATAGTCTGCATACATAAAGGCACCAAGTGGCAAACCTCTGCATAAGGACAATAACAGAGGGCTACAGGTGTTCTCAGCAAGATCAGGTGTCTTTGTAAGCCTTTTAAAATTGGGAGCTGGCAGAACGCCTGTCACTGGCACACATGCAATGGTCACCTCTCACTCCTCCTGGCAGCACAGGACCTGCACGGTTTTCTAGCACACATCCCTTGGGCAACTGGCCGTGAGCAGGACACCCAGCCAGCCCCACACCACACTGGCACCGGCCACCACCGACCTGGCACGGACACAAACACCCTTGTCCCCACAGTGACTATGAGGATTCAACAGACAGCTGCCACTTCCTGGCTTCTAACACTGGGTTCTTCCACTGATGGCTATCAGTGTGGTTCAAGTGCTTCCTAGATTACTGGAAAACTTCAAAAACTTCACAATAACTTGATGTTATTGAGTGAGAGACCTGCAAATGATTCATAAATGCACCAACAGCAAAATGAAACAAGTTCAGCTCCACTTGTTAGCTGAGACAGCTCTACAGGAGGTATCCAAACACAATAGCTACACGCTCAGCCACAGCAAAGAAGTAGGGAAAAAATAATCACTTTCCGGCAATAGATTCCCCTCAGTTCATGGTATGTCATGCCAATAAATGATACACCTTGGCTTGTAGGTATTTCTTTGACTGTGTTCATACTTGCTTCAGGAGACACTTAAATATTTTTCGTAAGTATCTTCCAAATAAAACTGAGAAAAAGATTATGGAATCAAATTAATTCATCAGCATTTTAGTCTCAACTTGCCAAAAATACTTGTTCATTTACCAGAATTAGCATCAAGCAAGAGCAAAGTTACTGGAATTAAAATTCCTAAAAGTGCCCATTCTGAATGCACAAAAAAAATAAATCAAATCTAGTCTGTAAATTTCTTCAGAGTTCATTATGATTTTGTTTAGCAGAGTATACTGGATGCTAAACAGTACTAAAATTTGGGTTATATACCTAAACCCTTCCAAATCCACATTTTCTTAAATGTATCCTGAGGTACCAAACTCCAGCATCACAACAAACCTCAGCATCTTCCGCAGGATTTTGTCACTAAGTTCAGTTCGAGGTCCTCCACCGTCTTTCTTTGCTCCTATCAAGTGTGTCAAAAACACTTTTAAGGACCACCACCATAAACAAACCCCTAAAATGGCTCAACTGACCGACAGTGCCCATTTCTGCTGTTCAGAAAAAGTCACAGTAGAAGTCGCTCCCAACTGAGCCGTGATCCGTCTCACCCGTAGTGAGATCCACACTCCCCCATCCCAGGAGTGATGGCACAGCAAACCCAGCCGTGCTAGTGCCTCTGTCACTGGCAGTGCTCTGCTACCACAGTGAGGTGTAAGAAAACCAACACAAGAACCATGCAGTGATATAGAGAAGGCACCAAGCCCCTCCAAGTCCATGGTGAACCAGTGCTCCTCGCAGACATGTGCAGGTTCTAAACCAGAGTTTTAAGGTCACCTCAATAAAGCTGCAGAGTAATGTGAAGATGTATTACATCATAAGGCCTTTATAACCATCAAAAGTTCCTTTTCCCGGGCTTCTCACGGCCTGAGTTACTTAGATTACCTAAACCAGGGCTCCTTTCACCAAGAGAATCCTCATCAGCACCACAATGTCTTGTCTCACCACAAGAACTCCTGGCTCAGAATCTTCATCATTCTGGTAATTTCAGTTCTCAAACTTACAGAAACATTTGCTTACCAGCTACTGCAAAAAGCTGTCACTCAGCCTTATTATGTTCTTAACCACTTTTCCTATCTCCCATAATTCCCACAGGCACATTTGTCCCTCATGCATTTTATGATTTCTCTCTTACCTTTTGAATTTTTATGAGTTAAACCAAGAAAATCAGCTTCAACTTCATTCCTTGGTTCACGACACTGGCAGCAGCAGTGAACTGTTCCATACACCAGCACCACCACCCTGGGTTCATTCTGCTGCTGCTGTCCAGCAACCTCATCTGGTGGTGTATATCCCAAATATATATGCATGGCTCCTCCAGGAACTTAACAGTAAATTAATTCAATTTCTGCAGTTTTTATGACCGTTGCTTAGGCTGCATAAACAGTCTTGCCCACAAAAACACAAGCTATGTAAACTAAACATGTAACTGTAACTCATTATATAAAAAATTAGAAGAGATACATGGTGTCAATTACAGAGCCAAAGCATCAGCAGATACAGAACAGACCAGCAAAGTGCAGCTCTGAAAGCTCAACAAAGCTTTAGCTCAGCACTGCTGCGCTTTACCAGTTGCATATTTTTGCGTTTTTTTGCAGAATCCTAGTATTTTAATTAACTCAGCTACAAGACCATTTTTTCCGTAAGTATTATTATGACAACATTTCTAATAATATTCCACAAGAACGTTTATTGAAGGAAACAAAATCTGAGGTCACATTTTCAGATTGCCAGCTCAGGCACACCTAATACAAAGCATTTGGGTGTTAAAAAGGCACATGAGCCATCACCAACATCAGGAACACAAAACCAGGTTCACATTGTTAAATCAATTAAGAGTTTTCCGTAATTCACATTTAGGTTCAAATTTAAATCTTAATTTACCACTTAAAATGTCAATAACCTGTATAAAACTTAAAACGTTTTGGAGTGTCCAGCTACATGCTACCAACTGTCAAGTGGTTTCTCTAACACATTCCATCATTCTTAAAAGGTTTTTTTAACCTAAAAGAAAACTCCTGGAGTTTACCTCTGAGTTGTTAATATACCCAAAATCCTACTTCAGTTAGTTCCCTCTCTTCAGTTAATTTTACAATCCCAGTGAAAGGGCAGTCACTTATGAAAACCAAAGGCCATAAAAAAGAGTAACTGAATTGATATAATCAGAATTAAATCCCACAATTCTTTAAAGCTGAAAGGATCCATTTGTGTATTAATAAAGGAGAAGCTCTTGTTGCATTGTCTCTTGCTACACGGCTGGCACAGGAGGTCCTTGCAAGGTTCTTCGATAGTGTATCCTGTTTCATAACATTAACGAGAGGACTTAAAGTGGCTATCTGGGAGAATTCCCAGGCAATTAGAGCTACAGTCCTTATGGAAGAACTGGACTGCAAGAATTGTTCTCTTACACCTCTGGATTATGTTGCTAAATTCTACCAAGTATATAAGAACACTTCTTTTTAATTTAAACTAATTTTTAATGGGTCTGATTTTGTTTTAAAGCCCATAAGCAAAAAGCTGCTTTATCTGAGTCAAGCCACAGAATAGGACAACTCTTTCCACAAATGTACTCAAAACCAGATTCCACAGAAGTGAAGTAATATCCATGGTTCTTGGGCATAACTATTAGGACCTGGAAAGGGTTCCTAGATATGTCTCTGTTGATAGGAAAGAAAAACAGTAACAAGTAAAATAATGCAGTTCCTCTCCTGCCTCCATCTTGCCCCCCGTTACTGCAGGAAAGCTCATCCACAGCAGAATCACCCAGGCACAGCCGTGCAGCTGCTCTTAGTGCAGCAAACAGACCTTATCCTAGAAAATGTTGGAATCCATCACCTGCTAAGCCGGCAGGGATGAGTTGGAGAATATGAGAAAGCTACTCATTTATGAGCTGGGTTAATCTTTTTTCCACTTTTCAGCCTACATCAGTAAAGCTGGCTGAGGGATTACGATGAAGTGAGCTCCAACAACTACCTGATTTGGGAAAAACAAAACAAGAAGCAAATCTGATCTGAATTACAACTCTGAGCCTTATTTTTAATTCGTATGTCTAGTAAGCCTGTTACTCTGCAACTAAGGGAAGTCTCAAAATGCCCGTAGGTCAACACTTTGCTTGATACATCAACGTAGTATCCACAGAGTACGGCATTCTGTGCAGTGTTTATAATAATTCACAAAAAACATTCTCCATTTCAGTTTAGATACAGGTGTATCAAAGGAAATATATTTTTAACATGAAAAAAGTGAAAATTTTTATGCCTGTTTTCTTCCCTGTTTCACCTACTTTTACAGCTTTCGCTAAAAACCTGATACAGTAGTTTAGTTCTGAAAATAATTCAACACCAAATCCATGGGGAACTAGAAAGCAATCTGTAGCAGATCAGATATAGTGCCTATGTTGCAAAGACTTGAGATGCAGGTTGCAATTACATCTGAAAAATAAAGCTAAGGAATATCATCAAGATGCTACAAACCAGGAGCAAGCTGGCTGCTCCACACAGCATGCTGCCTAAAGAAACGCCTGTGCGTTTAGAAATCAACTCCTATCCCGTCTGCTTTCCCATATTATTTCAAGCTAAGTTTTTAACACATCACTGGCAGTTACTACCCACCTTTAGGACTATAAAACAACAAAACATATTTCTGGCCTCGTTACCTTCCCAGGCACCAACGCTAAATGACTTTGAGGAATCTGGACCAAATTTGCTTGGAAAACTTTGTTTTAAAAAGAAGACTAAATTAATTCAATCTTGACATTTTTTCTCCATGTATCACTTCAGTTTTGCAATTCTGATAGAAGCATGATACAAGTAATTGTCAGGAAAAACATCTTGAGCACTGTCACATCATCTCATTTTAGAGCCTTTGAGCTTCCTCCAGGTCAGAGCTCCAGCCTGAGGTCTGTGTGTAGGCTTTGGCGGAAAACAAGGAAAAAAAAAAAAAAAGAAAAAAGAAAAAAAAAGAAAAAAAAGAAAAAACAAACAAACACCTTTCTTCTAACCTGCCTGTTCAGTTCCGTGTGAAAATGCAGGTAACTTTAGCTACCAATAACAGGAAAAATGCAGGCTCCAGTAGAAAAGAAAGCCTTAACATGTGTGAAAAGGTTTTTGAAATGGCACTCTCCACATTGCTGCTCAGTGTGTTGTGACAGCGGTAGAACAGCAAGTAGGGGTAGTGTTACGGGGCTCCATATTACACGCTGCTACTCAACACTTGCTCAGAGCAAAGCACATCAGGGTCAGCTGGACGACTTCAGCAGGATATTTTTCAGTATCGTTATGGCTAGGTCAAACAACACATACACATTTTGGGATGGCAATTCTAGACCACCAAGAGAAGAGTGCTGCACTCAGATGTGTCTGTCAGCAGGCATGCACTGGATTTGACCTTTGTTGTTCTCAGTTCTTCCTCCCATACTTCTCTGGCTTGAAAAATTAAGTAACAGATTTGTAACTGTAAAGAAGGTCACAGGACTATATCCAAATTTAAGTAACTCAATCATTAAACTGCCTGTTATACTGGAAATGCAATATTAACAAAAATGACTGTGAACTGATTAAATTTATATAGAAAAATATCCGGAAGGAAACTTTAAGGAGCACCTATGTTAATATTTTAGAAACAGGCGAAGGTGTAAACCACAAAGAAAACCAAACAAGAACTTAGACATAACTTCCACTCTTCAATCATGACAACACTGTTGGTCCTTTAGCCATTTTCAAAGCCCGCTGACCAAAAATGGCTTCACTTGCCTAGAAGGGGAGGAAAAAAAACCAAAACCAAAGAGCTCATCATAACTGTCATCTATAACATCTTATTCTATTACAGGGAACAGTGTTCAACCTTTCATGACACTAGTACCAAAAATAATGAAATCAGGGTTCTGGGAGAAGGTGTCTCATCTTTCATTTCATCCACCTTCACCTACTACATATACTCCTGCCTCTAAAACACAGCTGAAGGTGAGAGAACCAGAAACTTCTACCATTACTGATTTAACAGACACCATCTGTTTAAAATACATACACACACTCATTAATGACATCATCCTCTTAATAGATTGCAAAGATATGAGCATTTAAACAAACCAAATTGTTTATCCAATTTCTTTCTTCACCCCAAAAGGTAGGTGAATCCAGCACAAGACAAGCTGCCAATGTTGTTTCTTTATGGAGGAAACAGTCATTTATCTGCAGCAAACAGCCTAGATGCTTCCAGCTGATTTTCCTCTAGTCTTAAAGAAGGATAAACTTAACACCTTTGCTTTAGCATTAAGCAGAAAAACAAGGCAGAGGCAATCTCGGNGGTGGGGGACACTTGTCTGTCTAATTAAACCAAAAGAACTTAAGGTTTGTGGAGCACAACAGGAACAGTTAACATGGATACAACAGGCAAGGCATAAATAATCTCAGTGATGAATACCCCTGTGCTATCCCAGATGCAAACTGTACAGCACCACATCACAAAGCCCGTCACCTACCTCACAAGAGGTGTGACAGCTGAGTCACCAACCAGCCCCAGAACAAGAGGTGCCTCCGAACAGCCTTCGACCAACTCCCTCAGCAGGGACCTACTTAAAAATGGATCCAAGGAAATTACAGGACAGACACTGCTGCTGCACCACCTACCAGCCACGGATGGTCCCGTCTCTGGAAATACCTTCTCGAGGCTGCAGCAAGTAGTTACTAGTTAAAAATATCAAGTAAGTCTTCCAGAATCAACAGAATCGCAACCACAGAGATGTATTTATTACATTCACTTAATCACAATCCTTATCCAAAGTCCACAAGCAGCCAAGCCAAGCTGCAGGGCTCACTCAGAAGCGGTACCATTAAGAAGGAAATGGCGAAAATCATTCCAAATGTATTAACTAGCAGGTACTTTGAATTAATAATGTTGATTTTTTTACATAGTTATACATGCATCAGTGCTCTTGGTATTGGTCAGTGTGACAATGCTGTGCACAGCATTAGTTTTGAAAGGACTGTATGTTTATAGACCCAAGGAAATGGAGTTCAGCATACACTTACTTTGTAAGTAACGTTTTTCTTTGAGATTTCCTGACAGTACATGCCAGCAGGAAGTGAAATGATAGGTGGCTTCCAAGACAGTGAACTAAAAGCAAGAGAGCCTAAGTCACACCTATCTAATCCCTTAAGGAGAGAGTAGGAGGCTAAAAAAAAAGAAAACAGAATGAGCTTTTAAACGTTATGAATGAGACAAACATGGCCTCATCCAGGTCCTGCCTCAACTGAGAGGAAAAGGCCCATCTTTAAACAACTGAGATAAGATATAGATTAGCAATGCACATCTGTTGGGCTAACCCACAGCAGCTGGCATCTCCAGGGTAAAACTGGAATTCTATTCTTCATCAAAAAAAGTCCTGCTTCTTGCCAGTGTTTCTAATATGTACTGTTCATCAGTAGGTCTTAGAACATGGTAGGAATGAAAAAAAAGTTTTGTTCTAAAATAACTGTAATACATGAAAACCAGACATTTAACCCAACACAGGCTCAGGACCTCACCATTAAGCTGACGCGACAGAGCTACAGCTCCCACCACACCTCTGCACCCCAGTGGTGGCACAATCCCACCCACAGAGCACAGCATTCACGTTCCCCTAGCATGGTCAGCATTCAGAGCAGGAATTCTGAGGAAACAGCTTTATGTACTTGAAAATTAATTTTAAACAGGTCAGGATTGTATCTTAGAGTAAACGCCTATTTTTAAAAACTTGAAGTGTAGCCTACTCTGTCAGGCAGATCAAAAGATAAAGCAACATCACCCATGAATAAAACCCCCAAAAGCCACATTAGGAGCCCCATTTTCCTCGTGTCACACAATAAAGTAGTTCCTGAGAAAGCACCTGAACTCAGGCAAGGCTTCACCAGTGCAATACATTTTCAGTAGTCAGGTTGTCCTGCCAATGACACTTAAGCTCTTATAAAAGGGAGAAAGAGGAGCCAGTTGTAATGTCACTGACAGATCTGCAAGTATGGACGGTGCATAACGTAACTACTTCTCTGCAACAAACCTTACAGGAGAGTCCCAGAACCATTCTATCAGCACACACGGATCCTCGGGAAAGATCTTCAGTTGCCATCACAAATTACATGTTAGAGGCTGCAAACTCCCCTGAACCCTTTAGGAAATTTGAAATTATTATCTATTAATAATTACAGATTTCCATTGTCCTCTTGATTTCCCGAACTAAGGCCTACACAGTTCTTATTTTCAGCCTCACAGTTCAGTATTTCAGTGTCCACTTCATGGATGCTTTAGCTGCTCCCCCAGTCTTTGCCTTTAGTTTAGAAAATGGGCCTGAAGTTCACCAAAGTAGGAGAGAGCTGACCTAAACTGAACTATTCCAATGTCACTCTCCTTCCTACTATGGTAATTCCAACTCCTCTAGTTCAGGAATACAAGGCAGCCACAGAGGGTTGTAAAAAAACTTACAAACATATGCAGTCCATAGCAGAGCTACCCTGAGGCAGAGGGGTCCAGCTATTGTTTGCCCAGAATATTCCGCAAGAGGCACAAATACATTATTATTAATGATGGACATTGGCTATGGAGTTCTTCACGGAAGACAAGGTTGGAGTGCCGGACAAGGCAGTCAGCAGATGTTGATTCTGGAGCTGTCTCATCCATAGCAAGCTGGATAGACAGCAAGTTGAGAGCAAAGACATAACTTGAGCTCCCAGGCTGAGAGGAGCACAGGAGCCAGGACAGGCATAGGAGTCAGCGGGACAGGCAAGACAGAGCTTGTGTGCAGCCAGAGCTGCACTGCTGATGCCCTTTGCTTCCGTGGAACCCAAATGAACAAATTACTCCCGTAGAAAGAGTGAGAGCCACCATTTCAAGGGCAAAATCAACCAAAGCTGTTAAGACGGCAAGTGTTTTACTGGGTTCTTCATTGGCCTTAGCCTGGATATGCATTAGACTCAGGTATTTAGCTCATGCAGCCACTGAATCATGGTACCTCTACTCCAAGTGAATGAACTAGAAATAATGCAGAAGCCACTGCCCCTTATTTTAGTTTTGGGCATACTAAGAGAAACACAGTCTCTTGTGCGCCCATCTCCTATCACAAATTGCACTCCAGAACTGAGATCCCCACGAAAAAGCAAAACCTCAGCCTGCTTCAGAACCATCCACGTTCAATGCTGTACTTGCTCCAATCAACACTGAAATCAGATGGGAATGCCATGAGGCACATGTGGAACAGGAGAGCACTTCCACAGGCAGCCCTTCCTAGGTGCTTCCTCCAGTCCCTATTGTATTCCCCAAATCCTTTGTTCTAACGCCTTTCCCACACAACTCTAAGCAGTAGTACCCACGGGGGACAGCAATGCTCTTACAGAGCTACAGTGCTCAAAAGGGCTTCCAAAACCCTGAGATGTTATTTGACAAGAACTTGGCACATGACGAAGGGCAATGCAATCCAGTCTGTACACTGACAGCAGTCACTCCACTGTGGTCACCAGAGAAACCAGGGATTGTCTTTTTCTGTGTGCCCACCCATAATCCGCTCTAACCAAGAAGTTCCATGAACAAATAACAGCATGAAGCCACAATACAGCGGCTTCTCTAGATTCCAGAGAACCTTGTGCGTAAAACACCCGCACAGAAATTGTAATTCTTACCTAAAGTGTAAATAAAATCAATTCAACAAGTGCATATCTAAGTGGATAAATTGAAGTGGTTATCAGATAAAAAAAAATCCGGCTTTACAACAGTGACTGGTCACTTCTCACTGCCAGACAAATCAAAATCCACCCTGCAGAAAAACCAGCCTCAGAACAGAACGTAAGATTTGTTTCATTTCCGAAGCTTCCTGCACCATTAGATTCTTCCCTGAAGAAGAGACTTCATTGTTACGGCAATTAGTATTCCTCCACCCCGGCAAAGGGAGGAAAAAAAAGCTCTGAAAGGGTAATCGAGCCATTTCGCAGCTTTGCCTCCTTACTCCACCCAGTCTCTTCCCTGCTCAATGGCTGCTCACAGCATCCACAAACATGGGAACAGCAACAGAAACACACAAAAACGAAATGCCTGAGAACAAGCGGGATATTTGCAATGCATCTTACAGTTTAAAAATATTTTCTTTGTTTAGTTCCCCAATATAATTTTCCTATTTAACAAAATGACTCTAAGGGCAAATAACATTCTGACAGCAGACCCTCCCTCTCCCGAAAACCAGCCAAATGCTGCACAATCATTTACAAAATGATCATCACTGAACGGAGGTTCTTTAACCACCACCTCCTAATGCCATGAACAATACTCTCATAGGAACATACACTTAGAAGAATCACCACAAAAATACATAAATTAGCCAGGTCAATATGCCTAAATATTTAGTTATATTAAAATAGTATTTATTAAAGATTTTTAATATACCTTAGATTAACGTTCCCCCATCCCTAGTAGGTAATTGATTATGAAAGGACTTGACCTGCACCAACCAAGCCCACTGCTGCAGCACTACCGGCGAGGAAATGGTTCGAGTGATACCATGGCAAAGAAAGGGAAGGTGTCACATTATTATTGGTATTAAAGGTCAAGTTTAATTGCATCCACCTTAAACAAAAAAAAAAAAANCTGAACAAACCCCAAACTTTTCAAGGGAGGCACCACTCCCACCCCCCAACTTCCATCAAAAGCCCTGCCTGCCTATAACCTCCTGCCGAAACAAAACCTCGGGAGTCGCAATTAATACAGGATTTTAGCAATATTATAAGGTTTTCACAGGAAGCCTGTGCACCTGCAGCCATCCAGGCATTGATATGACCCCCAGAAGGAGAGATTAGACCTCCCTCCCCCGTTTTACTGCAGCTGGTTCTGAAGGTCTGAGCCACCTCCTATCGCTGCTGCCCTGCTGAGCACTGCAGGAAAACTGGGGATGCGAGACAAATTCTGAAATAACACCTACTCCTTTCCCTGGACTATTAATTCTCGTCTTGTTTTCGGTCCCGCGGCCGCGCTGGCGATTTGGGCCATCGCTCGACGCCCGGCCCTGCCCAGGGAGAGGGTGACAGGGGGAAACCCCTGGCAAGAACCGGGGAGGGATGCTCGGGGTCCCCTCCGCGCACACACCGGGCCCATCGCCCCTGAAGGCTTTCTTATCGCTATTTACCCTGGCCCATCGCCTCCTCCCGGTATTTGCTAAGTCACTGGCGGACCGGCGCGGCCCGCGGT
>VZTF01000135.1:304473-339936 GCA_013397755.1 Cnemophilus loriae
GGGGACGGCCGCCCGCCGCCATCTTGGGCGGCCGAGGCGCGGGGTGCGTGTCCCGGCGTGCCGCGCGCGCCTCCCGGCGTGCACTGCGCGCCCGCCCGCCTGAGGGGGCGGCCCGGGGACACCGGGAGAACCGGGAATACCGGGTACTTACCGGGGGCACACCGGGAGTACCGGGCACATGCCACGGAAATCAGGCACACCGGGAAAACACCGGGCACAGCAGCAGTGACACCGGGCGCTCCGGGTGTCACTGAGCACCAGGAAGACGAGGCACAGCGGGTACACCCCCATCGACCCCGGCCTCCCGCGGTCACCGGTCGCTGTAGTGCATTCCGAGTGTCCCTTCCCAGGAATCCCCTCTTGGGACAGCTCTGTTTTAGTGAGTGACCTTGTCCCGCAGATATGGAGTCAACAGCGTTCAGAGAAACGTTCAGTTCTTTTGTGTCCATCACCTCCGTGTGACGGGAGCTCTGGGAGCTCCCATTTGCATCTCCCATTGCGCCTTCACGGGGTCAGGATAGAAACAGTTGCACTTTGCACTGGGAACTGAATGTTCGCATAATCTACAAACGCCATTTAGTTAAATCTCAAAATGTCCTTTGTTTAATATCTCGAAATGGTAGTTCCTGATGGTAAACTGAGGCACAGACCACTGCTGCTTTAACCCATGCGCTCACAAGAGGTGGCACAGGAGAGTCTTGGCACTGCCTGTCCCAGCTCCTGTTTGACCAGTACAGCCAAGCAACTCTGTCCAGCAGAGCTCTCCCATCAGTTTGTTGAGTCCCTGTGATCCCCAGTGGTCGCAGTGTCAGGGACAGCAGTGTTTGCCCAGGAGCTCTGCACAGCCCAGCGTGGTGAGCACTACAGCTGCACTGGCAGAGGCCCCAGGCAGGGAACCTGCTGCTGGCCGGGAATCCCAGAGCCCTGCAGCCCCAGGGACAGTGACCACAGCCACCTCCAGCGCTGGCAGCAAGCAGGAATGCAGCAAGAGTGGGGCCATGCAGCTGTCTGAAATGCTGACCCAAGGGAAGAGGTAATTCCATGTGGAAAATTATCTAGATAGCAAAAAGTGGAAGAAACTTCAAGGGACACTGAAAATTTCGTAATCAAAAGCTGTACAGTCTTATCTGTTACTCCTGCGAGTAGCAGTGAAGATTACTAATGTAACAGTTACATAATGGATCTCTGTGTTTGTACCCAGAGCACCTGAGAGTGCTGGTGTCAGCCTTGCCTGTGCTGGGCCTTGGGCCCTCACTTGCTCTTGTTTATTTTATACAGCAATAGACAAGGCAGGGCTGTGCAAAACCCGTACACCACACAGACACTTCTCAGGGTTGTTTCACAGACAACATAAGAAGCACAGGGGACTGAAATTTAGGGGAAGACTTTCAAATGGTTGCCCAAATTACCTTGGCTTTACTTCCATCTGCTTGCAAAGCAGGCAAAACTGCTTTGACAGCCTCAAAATTCTAATACTTCAAGTATTTTGGGGTGCGTATTCAAGTGATAATTAGCATCTACCCAAAAAATTAAATCTGGTTCACAGAGATTAATGAATTTCCCAAAGATTTTTAGGACACTGGTATTTTATTCTCCTTTCACAGCTGGCCTTCCTTGTAATATCATTGCTTGGTACTAGAATGGAAAAGAAGTCTCAGCTGCCAGCGTGGCTGAAGCGTGAGGAGTCTCAGAGCCCATTTTTCTTGATCATTTCCTTGATTGCCACCATGTACCTTGATAATAGCAAACACGAACCCTGCACCTCAGTGGGGACAGGCAGATCCAAATTGCTCCTTCTGATCTCAGCTTCAGTTTTTTCCTCAGAATATTCCTAAAGGCAGTGTTTGCAGCTTGCACAGCTCTGCTGCAGTATGAGCCAGGCTTCTTCAGGGGAGTTTTTGCCATCTGGGGTGGCACACACAGCAATAGCTACTACAGCCGAGATTATGATTCCAAACGTTCCATCAGCCCTTGCCACACGCTTCCTGCTAAACACGGAAACTGGATTCATTGATAATTCATATGTTGCCTCTGAATGAAAGTTGTCATTAATATTCTACGCGTGTACATATTTGTGTAGCAAAGCACCTGCAGTGACTGTACCACTGCAACCAACTCATGTACACGTTTCACGTCCGTCGCGGTGCCTGACCTACAAAAGATGTGAGCTGTTATAGCCACAGAGCTCTGGAAGAGCAAGAGTTGCATGAAAATGCCTCCACAGATTTGAACTGAAAGATCAGTGCAGTTTTAGGTCAGGGCTGAATTCCAGTGACACAAATACTGTCATTACAAGGTGCCTAAGCACATACCAAAGGAAATTAACTTCTAGCTGTGTCTTGCAATTCAATTTAATGAGTCAATGGGCATGTCTACCTGTGTCATTAACCCTGTCACTGGGATAAATCACAAGAAATGAGCATTTTTTCTTCTTTTTGTACACTAGTGAATAGTGACTTCTCTGCGGCTCAAGCAAGACTCTAGAACTGCCAATTTTCCACTTTATTGTTTTTATAGGTGCAAAAGTCTTAGAAATCCCACTCTCAGTACTCATATGGCCTTTCCTCTACATTATAAACACAAGGAAGAGGGCAATCTGTGTATCCCGCTCTACGAGACATTCTCAATAGCATTAGAAAGAAGATAAACAAATCCTGTCTCTGAGGTTGCTGTGTGGGGAACCTTGACCCTGTGCGAAGTCTTCCCTTATGACAGTAAAATTTTTCACTGAAGTGAGCCTCTTTTCTAATTTAGTATGAAGGAAATGAAAATTAAATTTTCAGCAAGTGTTTCTGTTTTACTGCTAAAAATGGCCATGCCTGTTTTTATTCCATTCTGCATCTCACCTGGACTGCTGATTGCATGGAGCTTGTAGAGTCTGTGCTACTGTTGATGATGATGTGTTTCTGTATCTTGGTTCAATGCTCTTTGATAGTCCAATACCATTCCAATGGATATAGCTTTCGCATGGTTCCTTCTTTAAACTCACATGTTAGTTCAGCGACTGCTTTTCCTAGAGCCAAAGGATGAAACTCCAGGTACGAGTAACATTTCAGCCACTTATCGGTTCTGTTTCCACTGGTGTTCCCTGGCAGGCCCTTATCCAAACCTGACTGCTCACCCTGGAGGTGCAGTGTTCCCTGACAGCCATGGGCCTGGCTGCCTTGGTAGGCCCAGGTTATCTGCTGGTTCCTCCCTGTTTTTGTGACGTTGTCATCGGTGTCTGCTCGGACTCATATTCACCTTCTCTGTCCCCGTACAGTGAGTGGGATGTTAAAAATACCCTTTTTCTGTGAGACTGTGAAAGCAAGAGTTGCCTATAATAACCTTGTTATGGTTTTTAACATAGGAGTATTAATTGCAGGTATTTATTGTCAAAACAGACGTTTTCTGTTCCCAGAATTTTAAAATTTATGAGAATTATATTATTCCAGGATAAATGTGCTTACTTAAAAACTTTTATTCAGTAGATTCAGCGAATTATTTCTTATATCTTCAAAATGTTTTTCTGGGTTACAGTGAAGGCCAGTAACATGCACATTGCAGTTAAAAGAATGGTAAAGTAGTGCAGCGATAATAAAGCATCCACCTTTTAATCTAACTGGGGAATGCACTTTTGCCTGCAAAAGCTGCACACAATTCTCATGCTAATGCTGCAGCTGAACATGCAGATTAGGTCATCGTAGCCTCCTATAGCTGACCAGGATAATTTGTGCACAGGTACCTGGTTTGCGTAGAACACCGCTGCAAAGGTCTGATGCATCGCTCCTGGCTCTCACAGATGTGCTGCACAGCTGCAGTTCAGCTGCAGTTCAGCAGTTTGATGGACTCTACCACAAGCCTTGTTGTACCTCAGCATCTCTTGTTCACTGAAACTTGCTCTTCAAATTCTGCTTTTACGGCACAAATCTGTTGTTCAAGATACTGTAAAACATCGCGGAAGTGTGGCCTCTGCCCCATGGGTGCTGCAGCGTTCCAAACACAACTTCATGGGACAAATTATCTTTATTTAGTCAATCCATGAATATTGAAGAAAGATGTTATTCATTACGTGATTCTTTTATAGATGTGGGAAATTGGAAAAGTCATCCAGGGACTGTAGCTGGGGCTGTGCCAAAGGAATGATTGCAGCCACTGAGTGCGCTCATGTCATGTCGCGGTGACACAGCCTCTGTCCGTGCTCCGCAGGTGCGGCAGGGGCGGAGCTGACTCCGGCCCGAGGAGCTGACTCCTTCTCCCGTGGGGCGATGGACTTTGCTGCTGAAGTTATGCAAATGCTGCGCCGGAGATTTGCAACTACAGGCCGAGGTATGCAGGGAGCCTGGTCAGTACCTACTGGGAAGACGACTTTTAATCTTACATGTCTTCCAAACAATGTAATCCTGAGCAGAAATACTTCCTCTAACAGCAAAATCAATGCTCTTTTCCTAACGTACAATCTTTTTAGATGACAAACCTGCACCAGCTTTAATAAACTGACAGTATATCCCCCCATTAAAAACAGCAACATTTTACAACAAATAGAGCTATTCAGAAATGTAAATGTCATACCAATGCTTTATTTTTCACATTTTAGAATATTTATAACTACCAGAAAATGAAAATCCTCTATTAGATTAGAAACTCTTGTTTCTCAGCAACATCATGAATATTACTGGTCTAACTAGAAGGCTGAGAAGTTGAAATAGATGTGTGCTGAGAGCCTCATCAACTTTTAAAAAGTAGTCCAGGTTTCTTTCCAACAGGACAGAATATTGCAGCTTCCCTATAAGGAGGAGGTAGGTGGCTCAAATGTTGTGTGATTCACGGCCATAAGAATGCACCACCACCAACCCATGCATGGATACTCACACGCCCTGATCAAATTATATGTTTGACACATTCTTAAACTGAACCTTTCTGCAAGCAATTACACACATTAGTGATGCCGTGATTCAGTGTGGTGCTGGCTGATGATGAAACACTGCAGGGCTGCTCCTCATGGCACATGGCACCAGGAAACAGGAACCTTAGCTTGCCTTTTTACCACCAGCTTCCCTCTGGAGAACAGCTATAATGAATATTCTCTTAAATGGTTGTGAAGGACGACAACTTAGAGATATCACCTGTTGCAGCAGGTATTTTCTAGTAAATGTACTGAAATTTGTAAATGAAGAAAAAGCCTGAGATTTAAAGCTTTTGTCAGACAACGAAGACACAGACAGAGCGTGGGACAGAGCTTGCTGTGGCTCTTGGGGGGCTGCAGCCGCTGCCTGGGGAAGTGTAGCTTTGGGAACTGTCAAGGATAAAGGCAGTGAAAGGGTTCGTTCAGTGGTACATGAACATGAACACTGCTGCAGTCAGTCCCTCCTGGGTGCAACTGTAAGTCCCAAGAGGGAGGGAAAGGGAAGGAAGAAGGAGTATCTGTCCATTTTTGGAAAAGTTACAAATTCTTAACACTGATACACTGTGATGTCCTGTGCTTTGTGCTCCCAGGAACTCCTCTTCTTTGGGGCAAATCAGTTCATGTCTCTTGAATACTTGTTAAAACATTTCCAATGCCGGCATTATTCATTCATGTTTCTGAAGTCTGTTTATATTTGTACTTCAGTAAATGTCACCATAAAAATAATATTATCAAGTATTAGAAAAAATCTTTTCCCAAACCAGTGGTAAAGCTCTTGGTGACTGTGATGGAATTAATCATCCAACTGGTCTGCAATGTTTATAGAAAACAGTGGATATGTCTCCACACTCTGCTGGCTGAAAAGCTCTCTCAGACACTTGGTGTACTTCTGTGATTTGTTCTAAGCATCATTTAGTGCCCTCAGCAACCTTATTATGTTTATATATATAATTAGAAAAGATACATTTTAGGATGTGACATTTTTGGCCAGGTTAAAAAATGCACTTAATTAAAATTGCTTCAGAAAGGATTAATTGTCCCTGACTCTCCACTGGCTTTTCTCTATTCATTCCAAATTGGAAATTCTAAACAAATGTCATTAAACTAGTGTGTATTACCTAAAAAATTGATAAAAGACTGAGTTCTGTGGTTTTAAGAGCTCTCTATGAAAGAGGGAGTAGAACTTTACCTCAAGGTAAAAAAATCAGCATCCAACCATGACAGAAGAGTTTGCAGGCAAGACTTCCACTGGTGCCAGTTAGAGCTGCACTGAAAGGAGATTGTAGTTATGTAATAGAATGTTTTAGTGAATAGTTTCATGGTTCAATGAATTTTCTACGACTGGGAGAGACATGGGGAAGAGTGGGCTCTGAAGATGACAGGACATGATTTTCACAGTGTTTACCCTTTATTTTACACTAGTACTTCCTCTGACTTAGTGATCCACAGCTCTAACTAGGAACAAGATGTCAGACTTGAATTATAAAAATTACAGTTGTGAGGTTCAGTTTGTTCTCATTTTAATCCATGGTGATATCCTTGGTTAGAAATGGTGTTAATAAATAATGACAATCCTTATTTGGAATTGAGAAAGATTTCTAATTGAGAATGATTTACTAATTCTTAAAAACATAGGAACGAACTCCTCTTTGCTTCATTTACAGAGTCCCAGTAGATTTCCATTTGGCCTGGAGAGTTTTCTCTGTCCCCGTTTTCAGGCTTCACTGCGTTATCTGTATTCACTGCTTTATCTCCTATGGCATCTTCTTCATTATTAAGCAGGGTCTGAGAAGGAGAGATTGGATTAGAACAATTTTGTCATCTTATGGCACAAGACAATACAAAGTATCTCGTAACATTTTTGACATACTGATAAAGCAGATTTTTTTTTATATGAACTCTGTCTAACACATCTGATCTGTACAGTCTTCCGATATGTTGTGTTTGCAGAGCTATCCTGTGATTTTTCCAAAACCTACCAACCAACCAGTTTGCCTCTTTTAAGGACTCATGGAGGGGGATGTAACACAGCCAGGGATGTTGACCTGTCCGTAAAAACTGAGAACTGCATAAATAAGGAGCTTGAGTTTGCAAAGTTGTTTTTTCCTATAGCAATATTTCCTAGGATTCTTGTTTCTCAGGACTTAGAATTAATCAGCCTGATGGTACATAACACAGCTGAATGAAATACCCTTTGTTTTCTTTTAAGTTGCCAATGTAACCATAATTTAAAAAAACCTAACAAAACCAAAAACAAACCAGACAGTGTTGGGGAGAGCAACTGATTGACAATGTGCCAGAATAATGGAGTTAGGTAAGGCTGTTAGAAAGCAATTGAATTATGGTAAGACAGTAATAACTACTATGGGAGTCTGGACTGTAAAATTTTCAGCTGTAATACCTCAACAGACAGTTCTGAAAAATTCACCTTTGTGCCGCCTGCACGTTTGTAGGAACAGGCATGTCCACAGTAAGTTTCAAATGGCTAAGAACAAATTCTCTGGGGCAAATAAACCATAAACATTTCCACCTTCAACCTGAGAGATCAGCCTTCAGAGTGTGTAATCTGCCAGATTCTGTGTTCACCATAAGGTACTTTGTACAAATCACCTTTTTTAATTTAGGGTGGTTTTCCCACAAGGGAGTCTTTCCATACTCCAAGTTAATTATGTTTCTCTCCTCTCGAGTTTCTTTACTACCTGGAATTTTAAGCTAATGTAGTCTATTTTAGGTTTTTTTAAAATGCTCAGTGCCATGATATCTACGTAGTCATCTGAAAAAAGATTATTAAAATCTGAATACAGGGAAGTAGAGGACAGCTAGGGATCATCCTAGTTCTCACAGAACATAGTATCTCTGGGCTGGCTAAAATAGTTGTCCTCAAGCAGTCCTGCTATGCATAATGTGTAGATTTTAATGAGGTGACTTAATCCTTGTGCTCTAGGAACAGACTTTGATAGTATTATCTGTCATCACTTACTATACTGTATGAATTAGAGTGCATGGAGCTATTCTGGGGCTGCCAGGCCAGTTAAGGAAAAACTGTGTTTACAGGGCACTAAAATTGAGTTGCTTACAGGCACTCAGCTCCAGTTGGGGTCAGTGTCAGCAGGGACTGCTGTAACAGAGAGAGGGCACATACTCTCCTAAGATAATGCCAGATGCTGAGGTTTTGCAATAAATCTCTTGCCCCATAATTTCCATCAGCCTTGTCCCCACCTGGAAGTCTTCAAAGCCTGTTAGCAAACAGCAACAAGTGTTCTGCTGACACCTAAGATGGGGAAAATAAAACACCAGCAGTGCTAAATGTCACACTTGGAAATGGCAATCGTACATGTTCAGCAGCCCATTACCCACTGAAGATTAAAAAATATAATGTGGGTCCTTGCTGGGGGGATGCATCACCAGTCAGAAAAATGGAAAGCACTGAGCTCAGAGAGAATGGAGCCTGCTGAATGGAGAGTGGAGCCAGTGAGCTGCTACCTAATAACTTAGTGATTCAAGCTCTGATACAGAGTCAGCGAGCACAAGGGAGCCTCTTGTAGCACAGCATTTAGAGACCTGAAACTGAAAGTTAACTAAAATTACTCAATTTTTTCTTTTTTTAATACTAGCAGTCCAGTGTTTATGTGAGCTCTGAGACATAAGGGGGAGCAAAGTGCAGCTAAACGTGGCCGTAAAGCCAGAATGGAGAAGTGGGGTCAAATAAGCAAGCAGGAACCTCTCTAGTATCAGCCTTGAGCACTGAGGTAGTCCAGCAGTGGCAGGCCACTGTCCCCAGGAGAAGGCACTAACACTACGTGGAAGGTGCTGGAAATGCAGGCAGGTCAGCAGATGCACTAAGAGCCAGGTGCATGGCAATGCCTTTTGTCCCCATGTCCCAAGGGAGCATTGGAGTGACCTGAGAGACAACTGAAGTGGTGACTGCAGAGGGGAGTGATGCTGCTCTGTGGGAAGAGGCTTCTGGAGGGTAGGGAAGTTCCTTCAGTGGCTGGTGGTGGTTTGGCATGTGTGTTCCTGACTCACCCATAAATTTGTGTGAAGATTGTCAGTAATATGATTGGTAGGGGCTCACCAGGTAAAGGACAGTAAAGGCTGCTCAGGGGTAGTCAGAGATGATGCTCATGCTGGTAAGGGCTCCCTAAAAAGCAGTAAGAGTTTCCTGAAATCTTCTCCAGCATGGATGGAAGACAATCAGTCGTCCAGCTGAAAAAAAGTTAAAAATAATGTGAAGACAGCAACTTGATTAGTTTAACATTCAGGCTTGCCTTAATATCTGAAATGCTTTCTTCCACCTTCTATAAGCTTATGGAAAGCCCCCACTGAATTCACTTGGAGCAGGTCCTTCAAGGTGCAAATGAACCTTTGGTTTAAAGAAGGAAGTAACACCAATGAATACAGCCCGGCTCCAACCAGTGATCGCATTTCTGTGCAAAGATTTGATAAGTGAAGTACATTCTTTTCAGATCATTCATAATGGATGTAGGAGCTTGACATTAGCTACTTACTATATCCCAAGACCAGCTTAAAACCACTGTGGAACCTCCTTATGGCACATTGAAAATGGAGAAGAAAATGTGAGGACTTGTAGTAAGTCCTTTACGATCTTGTAGTAAAATTAATTTTCATAGAACTTGGGTTGTTTCACTGAGTGACACAAACAGCACTCTTGATCTGTACCGATTTATTTTTGTGCACTTCATTCTACATTTTCAATTGCCTTGCTTCTTGTGGACTAATTTACATATATGCAAAATGAATGTAAAAAAAATTAAAAATTGTGACCTTTCTCACTATGGTTTTGCAAGTGCTAATAATAGAACAGGGTGCAAGGCAAGTGGAGAATCTTGCCTTCAGGCATGAGTCAAATTTCACAGCATTTTTGTCCAGTTCATTGTTTTGATGTTATTCTTAATTTATCAGTATTGTTACTAATTAGAAAAATACTCAACAAACTGCACCATTCAAAAAATTGTTGTGCAGCTCAACAGCTAATACACATTTTAATCTGGGGTGTTGAGAATGATGGTGAGAAGCAAGGCAGGATAGAGTGGGGGTAGGGAACTTGGAATAATTCAAAGAAATTGGAGAGAAGGAAAGTAGCTCATTTTATTCCCATTTATCAATTAAGGCAGGATTTTGTGTTTATCCTTCGTGCCAGACAGAGGAAAGGAAAGAGAGGAGGGAGTCATGAGTTGGATGTTTGGCTGTGAGCACGCCAGTTGTGATGGGAGAGGTGAACACAGCAAAAGAGAGAAGTTGCTGTTGGTATTCACAATCAAAGAATATCTGAGCAGGGCAGTGATCGGCTCGGCAGAGAGTCTGTAGCCCCCATATTAGCCAGGTGGCCAGTTCCCCACTTAGCCTGCCAAGTGAGTTGATCATGAGCTCGGAGCCAGACAGAGTGCCAGGTGGCCAGATCCATCACTCAGCATCCAATTAACAATGACACTGGTTTGAAGCCAAGCGAGAGGGCGGCGGGGAGAGGGACCATCACTGCACCGCCAGTCCGGTCCCTATGGCAGGTTCAGCTGCTTTCCTTTTCTCTTGAAAGCTTGGGTTTCTTGAGACTTTGCTTTGAGTAGTTTTGGTTGGTTGGTTTTGGGGTGGTTTTTAAGCAGTAAAGCTGTCTAAATTTTTTGGATGTCTCAGTGTTGTTCTTTTCTAGCACTTTCTCCATGGCTCGGAGCAGAGCTGTGCCAAGCTGTGAGCAGTGAGTCTGTCCGCACAAGAAAGGAGCTACCCAGGTCATTTAACTTCTGAAGTGCATTGGAGTACTGATCCAATGTAGAGAATGTTAGCCTGTGTCTGGCACAGGCGGAACACGCGTGATTATACCTGAATTACTTGGCAAGAAATAAGCCTACACTTAGTTCTCATCAAGAATTTTAGATATAAGGGCAGTTTTCAAATTCTGCTTTTCACACTGATTCAGCATTCAGTAAAGGCAATTGCCCTTTAAAGGCTTTTTCACCTCAGTGGGTTATGCAAGATGCTCTTCATTATCTACACATTATTTGATGGGTCTGCTTTTCCCACTCTTTACATCTGTCACAAATTTTCCATAGGTTTAAATGGCAGTATAAAATCCAAAGTTTATTGTGATTACGTGGGTATAATCATGGATTTTCTGAGAAAGCTTTGAAAGACAATCAGGATTTAGGAGATGGAATGGCCCAGTGAGGTTGTTGTTCAAATGATCCTGTCTGTTGGGACCATCACTGTCCACACTAGTGGCTCTCTGGCAGCAGTGCACGTGGTTTCTTCTCAAGCCTTACTGGTCTGCCATAGGAGCAAAGCCAAAAATTTTTGAAGTCATTTCCACTCCCTAGAAACGAGGTTGAGATGCATAAGTAGAGAAAATTTGTCTGTCTTATATGTATGTTGTGAACACACAGAGGTCTTCCATTTGCAGCATCTTGCATAAGTACTAGGTTATTAAAAAAATAAAGGAAAGGGTAGTATTTTAAAATTTATCTCTCTTTAGCTTCTCATAGGCTGAAAATAGCATTCCACCTTTAGGCTGGCAGTTAGGGCAAGATAAACATTTCGGAATCAGGCAAATGGACTGGCTGAAAGTGAGATAATAGTTTATAGGAAGGAAGCTATTTATAGCCTGCCGGACACAGTGGTTCAGTGACAGCCCCATGACTCACGGTCAGCACGGGGAAGGTGCTCTCGGGGGAGAGGCCTGGCCAACATCTCAGAGCTGTTGCTGCAGTTACACACGTGACAAACTGACAGAACGACTGTCGGGGTGTTGTGATTCTACCTGGGCAGCTACAATGACATTTAAAACTCATTTTCACCAGCCAGGTATCATATCACATCTCACTGATTTGCTATATATGAGTACAAGGATATGCATATGAGACAATTAGCTACATCAAGCAGAGTGTTTAAAAGAGAGGGTGGTGTCTCCTTTGGCAGATGGAATACAACACACCAGTGCTCGATTCGAGTTCTCAAATACTCTATTTGTTAAATCATGTAATACTTCTCTGTGTTAGATTTCTCAGTGATGAGACAGGAGTAGCAGTTTTGATCTGTAACTCCTTAAAGCCAACGAAATATCCCAGCATTTTTGGATGAAGGGGACGGTAACTGATGTACTATGATCCTGAGTTGACTCAGAGTGGCCCTGTGACCTCGTGTTAGCTTCTCTCACCAGTTTCCATGGCAAAACGGAGCTAACAGTGCTCAATTATCCACTTTATCTACTAAATAGGGTTAAGGCTGGGGACGTTACGACCATTTAATTACTCTTTGTAATGAGCTCTGAAGAGAAGTGACTAAGAGCCGGTGGTGGTGGAGTAAATCTCACAGCTGCTGGATAAACTCTGTGGGTAGGGTGGGAGGCCCGGGCAGCAGCAGATGCCGATGCTGCCCGTCCGTGCGGGCTCCGCGGTGCCAGCACCCTAGCGAGGCCCCGCGGTGCCGGTCCCGCACGCAGCCGACAGAGCACGGCTGCCGGGCGGGTCCCAGCGCCGCCTCTCGCGGAACGCTGCGGTCTGGCCATCACCGAGCGTGATGCCGAGCGCCTTGCATCATCCGCCCTCCTCCCCCTCTCCCCGCCACAGCTGCGATAGTCACAATTACGCTGGGAGGAGTGTGTCTGTGGCATTTCTGCCCGTTGGATCCCTCGCAGACCATCCCACGGAGGTGGGGTTTCTGCCGTGCTTACGTGTCTGTATTTTAAATGAGGCTCTCCCTGCGAATGTGCTCTGCAGCCAGCGTGCCCTTCCGTGCCCTGTACACACAGGGCTGCAGAGCGAGGACAACTTGTGGCTGACAAAGTGCCCGCAGCCTCCTCAGGGATCTGACCCGACTTCCCCTGCTCGCCCCCCTTATTCACCTGCCCCCTCCTCGGCTCACCGGCCCTTCGGCTGCGCACAGGAGGGAGGGAGAGGTTCTCAAGGGAACTTGAGAGAGAAAAGGAACTTAGAGAGAGAAAAGGCTATATTAGACCAAGTTTTCGGTTATCAGTGGCAGGACAGGTGCCCGGTAGCGGGAACGGTAATCCCCGACTGACGCTGCTCGCTGCCGTCACCCACCCACAGAGGAGCCCCACGGTGTGCACCGGCTTTGCCTTTACCGGGGCCTGCTCACACAGCTACACCAGCAACCCGAGGATGTCTGTAATCTCTGGCCAGTACACAATGAACACGCTGAGCAATTTTAGTCCCTGAAAATGATTTATTTTGAAAGACAAAACAAGAAGTTTTTGATTGGTGGCTAGGTTCAGAAATGCTTCATTATCTTGTTTTGACTTCAAATATTTGTGAAATATAAAGAAATTATGACTTTGTGCCTCTTTCTTATATTCTAACATGACTGCTTGTAGAATACCTCCATTATTTTGGACCAACAGAAGGATGTTTTCATGTCATTTTCCAAGGGCAGGAACTAATGTAGTCCTATTGATGAAGGCAGTGCCCAGTCAGAGAGAAAAGACAGAGAAATTAATGGTCAGCTTTAAGTATTTCAAAACTGAAAGTTCTAGGTAGGGCCTTCTCCAGATAATGTTTTTCCGTTTTAATTAATTCTTCAATCTCTATTGATGTTCTTTACCAGCATCATCAGGCTTTACAGTATTCACATTTGTTTATTTTTATATCAGAATGTTGGAGAACAACACGTGAAAGAACAAAACCCAAATGAGTTCAAAGATATTATCACTTTGTCATTAATGTAATATGGGGCTTGTTTACCAATGACCTCACATTCTCAGATGCCAGTTGAAAACCTGCTGAAGGACCAGACAATTGGAATGACCATCTATAACTGAGCTGTCATCAAGTCAACTGCCATCCCAGGGATCATGGAATCCTGTTCCTAAATGTCTGTGAAACCACAGAGTTTTGTGGGGATTTTTACCACAAGAGGACGAGAGTCTCCAGTTTAGAAAGAACCTCTCTCTCCTGGCTCTCTCTTCTCCAGTGATCCCAAATTGTGCTGTGGGCAGGCCCTTGGATAGGCAACAGGAAGGATTTTGCAAGACGTATTAAGGGGAAAACTCTTTGCTTTGATTGCAGGTGGCTTTCACTACAGCACTGCTAGATTCATGCTAATTTCAGTGTACACTTGATGTTAATCTCTGTGTATTTCTAATTTCAACTTTCCTTGCTCCAGCCTCTCTGTTGCCCCCCTTGACACCTACATACCCGTTACCCGATGGACACGACTGGCAGTGTCCAGCTCAGAAAGAGCTGATGAAACACAGAGAGCCCCTGCCAGACAACATGAACAGTGTTGCCCCAAGGAAACAAAAATTGCCTGTCTGTTTTACACCCATGTGCTGTGCAGATTAGGATATGGCTTTAGGTATTTGAATGCTTTAAGCCTGACTGTAAGAATTTTTTTTCCACCCTCATAATAATGAAGTGGAACTAAATGCTCTGTTTTCCAATATGCCACAAGGCTGATTAAATAGGAGGCTGGGAAGGGGGATGTAGAGTCAACATTTAGCTTTGGGTATTCTTTTGTTTGTTATTTTTGAACAGTAGGTTGGAGCGGATTACAAAGCTTGAAATGAATATAAATAGTTTCCTGATTTAAAAAAAGAAAGAAAAAGCAGAAGAGTACTTAATTTAAACCTTGCCCTGAGGAGCTGTCAGCTCAAAGCCAACACGTGGACTTGTGTAGTGGCACTGTAAAGAGTAATTCCAAACCAAAAGGAAATTAAACCCATCTAGTTGGGTTTGCTTCAGTGTTCTCCCAGCCCAGCTGTCTGTGGAGCTGTTACCAACGTACTTGTACTGGGAATTAGAAAGCTATTATTTGTAACAGCAGTTATTTGTAACAGCTCTCCTCCACTGCAGAATGCCTTCTTGGCACCAAATGATTTCTGCAGCCGTTCTGGAATGGCAACAATCCTCACAATTTTAATAGTTCTTATTATCATCTGGGAAATACCAATCCATTTTAGGGGTCCTGGATTTACTTACAGCATTAAGGTTAGTTAATAAATATAATAACAGTGATATCATTGTTATCTGTAAGACTTGCATGGGCAGGAAGCTTCACTGCCTATCTGACAGCTGGATAGAACAAGGAAGGAAGGGCCAGGCAGGGCATTAGGGCAAGTGAGGAATGGAACAGCAGCCTCCTCCTTCCCAGCTCCCACAGTGTGACCTCCAGACGAGCTCTTCCCATTCATCCTAGCACTGGTTTTCCTGAAGAAATCTGGCAAAGGATCAGGCAATGCATAATGGAAAGGCTGCTGCATACTGCAAGTGACAAACCCCACAGCGTTTGGCATTCATTTTCGTTGCGTTTGGAGACATGGACTGGGTAATCCAATATGTCTTTTATGTCTTATCTGGTATTGTTTGCAGCAGGCCTGTTTAGTGAGCGTGTCACCTTTAGGCATTAGTGATGAACAACATCTGAAAATGGAACCTTAACAGGCTGCTGCTTAAGCAGCACGAGAGCACAGCTCGTGCTCCCAGCCAGCCTGGGCTCCATGGCCGGCACTGCCCGCAGAGCTGCGCTGGCCAGGAGGGCTGTCCACTAACTGTCCTTAGTTCAGCCTACAAATATGAACTTACGGTAAAACACAGTGAAGCAGTTTGGAAATATCAGTCGAAAATAATATGCCTTTATTTATCCCAATCTTCTTATTTACAGGTCTGTGTGGCCATAAATAACAGAGCAATGCGTTTGCTTACTTCATGTTGCACCTGCTAATTAACAGGGTATAAAATATCCCTGTCTCTGCCTAGTGCATTAGGAATTGTAGAAGGGGTTTGGACTCACTGATAAATACAGATTTTTTTTATCCATTGAGAACAGGGCTGAAAGAGGACTTAGCAAAAAAGGCCCTGTGGATGGTGTTTTTATTGCTGTCCCTTAGTGAATATCGTCCAAAAGGGTTTCAACACTATACTTTGCCATCTCTTCTAAGCAGAATACAAAATTATATATAAATATATATACACTTAAATCTACTTTTACAACACTTTGGGGAAGATGGGGCTAACTCTGACCCAATTTTTCACTGAAGTGATTAGTGTTTCGATGTGCCTCAAACTGAAATCCATTAAAAGATGCTGCCATGTTAAAGCTTCATCTCTGGTGATCAAGTTTCTTTGAGGAGTCTGCAGTTACCCACTCAAAAATAGACTCACTAACAGTCACTAAGTAATTCTTGAATATTTAGGTCACTTCTCATTTCTAGTTTTCAGCTTTGGAGACAGAACCTGGTACAGGTAGTTACTGCTCTGAACTCTGCTGTTCCCACTTAAGTAAGGGGGAATTTCATCATGAACTTCAGTAGCCAGAACTTTTAGATCTGTTCAAGTTTAAACGTATGAAAATTTTAGCATTGCTGCCATCACAGTTCCATGTTTCAGGATAGTGTATCTCTTGCTTCTGTTCAAATTCAATCCTTTTGGTTAGTTAGGAGTTCTTTTGACTGAAAAAGTCATGTCAATGTAAGCCCAAAAAAGTTTAGGGGTTTGGTATAACTTCTTTGCCTTCCTTTTCTGTGATTTCAGCCATACCTGGATTTGGGGATTTGCTGAGCTTCAACAATCCCATTATAACCAGAGCAATGCAATTTGTCTGTAGACAAGCTCTTAATGTCATTTACAGTGATTATATCTGTGTTAAAATTACAGTATTGGTTCAGAGCAATGTCATTATTTTAAATAATTATTTAAAATAATTGTAAAGCAAATCAGTCATCCTTTCTTGTAAAATTGCTTCAAATGACTTTTCTTCAAATACTTCTCCTCTTTGAAGGAGGCCTGCTCTTGTTCTCTGTCAGTGACTGTCAGGTGCAGCCAGACGTGGCTCACGGCAGTGTCATGAGAATACCGAGCACGTTGGGGTGGAATCGACTGCTCAGAGCTGCTGCGAGGGGTTTGCTGTGTGCTGAGGCTTTCCTGCAGCACAAGGAACATTGAGCTGGATTATTTATTAGCATTATTGCTATTATTACTATTATTTTCTGGATTTTCCATGTTAATTTTAAACTCCTTGCCTTCTCCAGCGATGGATTCTCCATTACCTTGTACTTGTTCCCTGATGTTATGTTTGTTCTGGCAGGTTGTACTCACACCCTACAGTCACTTGGCCAGAGTTCAAACCCTTTGGAGAAATGGCTCTTCTGGTTTTAACCCTACAAAGAAGAATATGAGATTATCTCAACTTCTGGTAATTTGTTATTTGATACTTGAAGGTTTTAGGAGAAAAAGAATAAAAGTTTCCCTTTCTCCTCTCCTGTCTCAAGAGGGTACCGTGACAGCTCCCATTTTGAATGTTTTGTGTCACTGGGACTCTGGACAGTTTGATTGGGGAGAACCAGACTTGGAAATGAAGCTCTTGAGATGTCTATCTGTGCTTGAGGCAGCTGGCTCTGGAACCCTTTGCCGGGCTGTCCATGTGAGGGAGACAGGGAGCGGGGCCAGGATGGGCTCTTCACCCCGGGAAACCGCGGCCAGGGCTGGCCCGGAGCGTGGGCAGGAGCCGGGCTCTGCGCGCCGCTGCTGCCTGGGGATTACCGCATGGCTCAGGACACCAATGTACTGCCAGGAGACGAGTGGAACTGAGAACACACGAGTTGCTATCAGCTTCATAAATGAGTCACCAAAAGAGAGGAAAAAACTCTAATTAAATCAGGCACTTCTTACACTATCCACTTGTTACAAGTGTGAGACCTGAGCAACTGCTTTCAGCATCTGACGAGATGATCCCTCTGCAGTGCACTCAGTTTCATCCTGATGATGTTTAAAGACATCATTTCATGTCTTTAAACATTTTCTAATGCCAAACAAATGCCGTTTGCGTTTATGTGCTCAGACTAACAGTGACATCCAGTGGCTGAGTGACCCAACACGGGAACAATCGCTGCGAATGGAGCAGCCGAAGGGATCGGTCACGGTGACTTAGATCACATGGACTTTATACTGAGTATGTAATATGCCATCCTCAAGACTTGTGTGACAGCCAAACCCATTACACTTCCTACCTGTTCTCTTGGAAGACGGGGGTGAAGCTGCAGTGTCTACAAGAGGGATTGTTGTGAGTTCTCCTGTGGTGGTGGTGGCTTTAGGCATAGATTGAGTCCTGGTTTAAAAACTTCCTTTTACCTCTGTAAACAAGTCTCACTAAGTCTGTAAGCACTTCTGGTATGAGCAAAGCTGATGGCTGTTCTGAGAGCTGCCTGGGCACTGGGGAGCAAGCAGGGCTGCAGCAGCAGCGCTGGTCTAAGATGTAGAAGATTGCTTTATGTGCTCCTGAGTCCTCCAAAGCCTTTAGAAGAAAAAAGAATTCAGAAAAGGTGAGTAGAACTGGTAGTGCAGTGTCATAAACAAGGCTGGGGTTTCTCTGTGCCCCTAAAGCGTCTGACCAGAGTATGTGAATGCAATACAGAACATTTGTTTATTGCTGAGATGTTATTTGTTACTGGCCTTGGTCCCAAAGGCAGCCCCCGGGAGCCACCATTGTGCAGTCAGACCACTGCGGCCGTGGGCGTGTCACGGGTGGGGGATCATCCATTGCTGTTTGGGATGGCCACTGCACCCCTCCTGATGGCAAACTGCAGCCATCTTCCTCTCTTACTGCTCAGCTTCCAGAGAGGCATTTGTATTTTGTTTGTGGTCTGACAGTTAACAGAGATCTTAATGACATACAGTTCATAGAGCTTTAGGATGGTAATTACACAGCAATGCCACGTTCCAGGAACAAACTCGGGTATTTCAGAGAAAACTCACACAAAATCAGGAACAGCTCCCAGAAGTCTTCTGACATTAAGCGTACAAATAGCTTGATAGAATAAATGGTTGCTTCCAGCATGAACAGAACTAATTTTAGACAGGAGTCCCTAATGTGCCTTTCAGTGCTTCCAAATGAATGATTAAAGATAAAAATAGATTTATCATGTTTTTGCTTGCATGGGGCCTCAGATCTGTGAGCAATACGGAATCACCTGCTGCAAACACCCATGTGAGCCTGCCCTAATGTACTCTGGAAATGATTCCACAGTGGCCATTGAGCACAGCTAATTTCATTGTCACAACTGAAGACATTCCTGTCCTGGTTGCAGTAACAAGAAGTGCTTGGTAAATTTGTTTTGACTTTGCTGTTTCCTGAATAACGTAAAAGTGCTGGTGGTATGAGGCCTGTTCTGTACTATATATATACTATATATATATATATATATATACTATACTATATACTATACTGAGTCTGCCAGTGAACTGCACACACAATGAGAAACGTGCTTTGTAAGGCTGACCTGAATGTAGATGTTGTCTTTTTTGTTGGTTTTCCCCTCAAAGTTTTGCTTTTATTTATTTGTTTTTATTTACTGTATAATTGAATTTGCATAACAGTATCCATTTAGCAAACATTTTTCTTTTAAAATAACTCCACTTGCCTCTGTCTTGTGGCCCAATTTCTAACAAATATACCAGAAATATATGTTAAAATATTCATAGTACCAGTAATACAGAAATATTGCCACAATATCACTGGATACCTTAAACACATACACTTGTAAATACTGTCCGTGTCACAGGGGTGCAGTGTGGCTGTGGCAGCTCCTTCCCGAGCATCCACAAGTGTTGGCAAAGCATCCATTCCCAAAATACCTGATGAGAAGACACCTCCATCACACCTGCTCAAAGGCCAAAGGATTTCGCTCTTTTTATAGGTTATATAGAATTAACAGATCTTGTATTTAAGTGCTTAAATAGCAACTAAAAAGTAAAGCCAGAAAAAATGAGTTCATTATTTGTCATGGATACAGAGTACATTTGCCTTTACTATGTAGAGTAATGCATTTATAGTAAGACTTTATTCTTTCAAGGTTCACAGGTCAAGATTAATCAGTTGTGACCTTGGCACACAGCTTTTCTCTTCATGAAGTAAAAGCTGAGCAAGGGAATCTGAAACAAGGATCCATACGTTTATATAGAGCTGAGTCTGATTGAATGGTTGAAATGTAATTGAACAGCAAAAATAACATTCCTTTGCAGAGGGAGAATTAAAGACCTTTGGAAAAAGAGAGGTGAAATAAGAGTAATTTTTCAGTGAAGTGACATTATGAATTAATCTCTAACATGGCTGAGGTTGATGGTTATAGTTCCTTCCCTACTATAATCCTTTCTCCAGAGCAGTTCTTCCTGCTTAAAATATTCAGAGAGAAAGATACAAACATCAACATTTTAAATGCCAGGTGCTTTAGTGACAGAGTGTTTGCTGCCAAACAAAATTCATGTTTGTTTCTGCTTGGCATCTTTACTTACAGGAACTTTTAATTTTTTATCTACTTCATCCATTCTGTAGTAGCAAACCAGACTATAACTGGATAATAGGCTGCTGCAGTCACCCCGGCAGTTCCATCCACAAGCAATGCTGCCTACATAGCCAGGACCAGATTCCCTGTATCCAAACTCTGTTGGGACACTGTGGGAGAGCAAAGCTCCTGCCTCAGCTGTCTGAGTTCACAGATTTCAGTGTGCACATAACAAGGAACAGCTTTAGTTTATACCCCGACGGGGACTTTTCAGTGATTTTTTTATCTAAATAAACTCTCCTTTTTCACATTTCCTTTCTTTTTTATACCCGTCAGATCATCCTAGACCTCTGCTCTACTTCACCAGTATGGTTTCCCTTGACAAGGGGAATTCCTCTCACACTGTTTTTGGCTGGTTTAAGATTATTTTGTGCTCCTTGTCATGCTTGGCACACGAGACAGTCTTGACCTGAGTGCTTTTATGATTTTTATTTGTTCCTCTGAAAACAAAAAGCTTTTGTAGTTCCATACATAATGCTAGCCTGAAAGTCCATGTGCTGCTCAGGATCTGGCTGCACTGCTCTGTTCACACTGTGGTACTCAGCTGTCTTCACAATCCTTTTCAAATTGTCCAATCTACAGTTTAGCAGATCACCTATTTCCGCAGATGTAGAAGCAATTCCTAAAAGGAATATTTTTGCTTAGTGATGTCGTTTTCTCCAGCCTGCTCTATTCTACACATTACCCACTAAGTTTACACATGTTTACATAGAAAATGCATGACTGTCACCATCAAGAGGAATTATTTTGAGCCACAACTTTCCTCCTATTTCCTTCTGGTTTTATGAGCTTCCCTGCCAAGACTAATCAATATGTAAACCTCTGCATGTTTGTAGCTGGTCTCATTTTTGTATATTAAAAGTTGTATTTCATAGCTTCCAGGTCTCATAATTTCATCACAGCTTCCTGATATTTACCTTTGCCTTCAGTCCTGCAGGCATGAGTTTTGTTACTTTATTCTATTCATTTTTGCAGTTGTTGACAGAAACTTGCAAATCTGACCCTGCAGGCTTGAAGATTATTAGGGACATTGCAAAGCACAGAAGCTTAAAATGAGGCACTACTTTAAAGCTTGGCTCGAGAATCTCCTCATTCTGATTCATGGGTTTGGAATTGCAGAACTCTATCTGAGAGTTCCTCTTCATCTAAGAGCTCCTGTTCATCTAAGAACTCCTGTTCATCCTCTCTAATATTTTGAATTGATGTTCCAGCCAGAGGAAGGACTTGGGAGCCAGCCTGTTGGTGTTGCGGCTCTGCAGCAGCACCTGCACCCCGGCCACCAAACTGGGGCAGCCGGGGCGTGGGGCAGCACCGGCACGGCCAGGGACAGGCACCAGCAAGAGGAGTCAGAAACGTGGTCACACCTGCTTCAGCTGCCACTCCTTCTGCCCAGCACAGGGCTCCACAGCACGGGCTCTATCCTTACTCTGGTAAGTGTGGTTTGAACCTGAACTAGGACTTCTACTGCCTTTTCAGAAATCCACTGAATCATTTATGTTTGTATTAAGGTTTATAATTTTGTCTTTGAAAAAGGAACACTGACCTTTGGCTGATGTCATTTACCAGACTTCCTCCAAGTGATGCCATCAGGAATTACAGGGATAATGAGGTGGAACAATTTATTAATCTGTCATCCATGAGCAAATGGGCTACATTTGTTTTGGACCCTTAATGTAGTGGTCATGGGTTAACCAGCTTGTAAAATCCCTTAGGAATTTCTTTCAAGGTAGGAATAAACTGAGATCTCACTGACCTACCATATATTAAAGAAAATAATGAGTGAAATCTATAATTAGCATCAAAACTTCTTGGATTTTCACTGGGTCAAGAATTCACTGATGGCTTCAGTGCTGCAATTCATTGCACCCAGAGAGCTCTAGAGTGGCTTTAGCAGAACTCCAGCCAGCACCACAAGCTGCAAGAGCTCAGTTGACAGTTTTTTTCACTGAAATACTCAGTGGTTGATCTGCATTCTCTTCCCCATGCAAGGGCAGAGATTTCCTGGGAGGGGGCCGTGTTTCTCCTGAGAGCCACTCCCATGCCGGTGTCCATGTGGCAGGACTGTTTTTCCCTGCTCTGAACCTGAAGAGGATCCAAGGCAGCAGATCCTTTGCCAAGGCCCAGGCACAGCCAAGGCTGTGGTGATGTCACATTGCTGGAGCTTGTGGGGTTTGGCCAGATATAGCATGGGCTATTCTCCAAGTTTTGGGAACGATGAAGCTGCAGTTCCTCGGTTAATCTCTCCTAGACACTTGAGCACAGGTGGACTTTCATAGACATTAGTCAGCTTTATCATGGCTGGGGTAGGCAAAGCATTTTAACTCCATAAAATAAATAATTGGAAACTCAAGTTAAAATTTGATCCATCACATTGTTTTCATCTCTTGTTCTAATTTAGACTAATATCAGAAGTAACTGATGTAACAGACTTTCAGGTTCAGCCTGTAGGTTCAAAATGTCCGATAACATTGTCCAGGGCAAGCAGATTGATCAAATCCTGTAGGCAAGGGCTGGAATATCAGACTCTAGAATCCTTGGGTGCATTTAAACATCCAATTCAAATAAATGCAGCTTACAGGAAGAGTTCTACCTATTGTGTTTAGGGCAGAGAGAAGGTCTAAGTTAGGATATTGCTGACACCACTGCTGTACTACGATTAAAATATGGCTTTTGATTAGTAAACAGATGGGTTTTGATCTGCATCATGAGCCTGAATGAATTTGTTGCCAGTTCTTGAAGCGATTTGTGTTCTTGGACTCAAACTACCAAACAGTAACAGATGTGAGTACATTGAGCTGTCAAGAGCTTAATGAAGTAAAACCGAGATCACTACCCAGTTTCAGAGAAGGGTTAAGGGGATCCCTTTTTGAAAGCTAATTATTTAGGACAGCACACCTGTCATTAGGCAGCAGAAGATACCAAAAATTAACCATTATCTCGCATGAATTCTCGCTCTGCCACATGTGGTTGAAATGATAGACAGAGTTGTAGCTCAAAATTAATTGAGCTTTCAAATTGGGAGAAAGTGAGAGAAAAAAATTATCAAGGGTTATTAAAACCAGTTGAAATCACTAGCACAGCACACCTTCCAGTAGTATAAAACATTTCCTTTCAATTCTTAATAGCGTAAAGACAATTTGGTACACAGAACACGGACAGTTAACTCCAGCAGACGTGCAGCAGACGAAACATCTGCTTTCAGCATGGTGTGGGAATAGAAAGCAGAGCCTGGCTGTGCAGGGAGGCAATGCAGGAAAACCCAGGTTTGGGATGCTCAGGGCTCTGACCACGGGCAGGTCTCTGTGTGGGGAATCCGGTGGAGCAACAGCTCTGTGCCTGCCTGCTCGGAGGCTGTGGGCAGGCTGTGGGCTCGGAGCTGGCAGAGGCTGTGAGAGTGTTTGGAGAGGGCCCAGCATCGTTCAGCCCAGGGCTGCTCGGGGTGACACGGCAAGCAGAGGTGGCTTCTGTGCACAGTCCTTGTTTACATCAGCTGAGTGCAGCGGGAGCTCCGTCAGGGGTTACATCCCGCTGCCAGCCACGCTCGCATGACCCAGCTCACAGTGCTCAGTGAAGGCAGCAGCTGCTGCTCTCCCTGACCTACAGATGTACACGTGGAGTCACAGTTAGAGCTGTGAAGGCGTTGTCTATCACTTTTTGTCCCAAGTGGAATGGGATGTAAAAGCTCACCCTTGGGGTCAGGCCTGCAGAATTGCCCAGAGCCCGCCCGAATCCCACAGCTCACCAGCTGCTGGCAGCAGCCTCCCCTCCTCTCCCTCCATTTGATGTGGGAGCACCAGCCAGTCTGGCTGGGGGGAAACCACCTTCCAGCAAGGGACACTGATATCTGCAGTGCTTATCTGATCCTTCAAGCGTGAACAATTTAGGTTAATCACCAATCTTCATTAGTTTTGCTGCTGTTGTAAAAGTAACTGTGATGAGTAATGCACATCTGCAGGATTAAAATTGCCAAGTACTTTCCAAGGAGCAGTATTTCCATCCTTGTGGAGGCTAGTGACCATGGCAGTGTGTGTCTAGGGATGGGTGGGCTCTGATGGTGGTGATGGGCTTGGCGGGTGATTCTGTGCAGGTTGCTATATGCAAGTAGTTTCACTCATGCAACTCGTGCTATTAAAATCACTCACCTGGTCCTGGCAAGCAAAGAGGCTCAAAAACCCAGGCATGGAAAGGAGAGGAGACACGATGGCTGGCAGTGGAAGTGCAGAAAGGAGAGAGAAGCCTTTGTTATTCTCTATTTTTGTGAAACAGAGGATGTACAGTGCTGACCCTGGGGCTCCTCTGCAGAAAAGCAGATTTATAATTCTTAGGAGATTGCTGCATTTTTACAAGAGATTTGGGTGAATATATAACTGCCTCCATAGGAGCCTTTCATCATTTAGCATCCTACTGATGCCTGCTTTTCCTCTCCACAGGAATCCTGCCCTGGAATGATTGTAAATTACCAGGCAGAAATCTTTGATCACTCACCAATTAACTCCCTTCCTTTCAACATGTAAAGCTCTGTACAAGGGAGCTCCGGTAACTTCAGAATGGGGAGAAACATTTAAATTCAACATACTGGGAAGTTGGTTACCTGCTACTTATTCCTGAACAGAAAATTTCCTCTGTGGTTCTTTTAGACTGTTCCTTTCAATGTAGGCACAAATCCACTGTGTGAATACTGGTACTTTCTACATCTGCTCTTACGAAAACTGAAATCTTCTAGTCAAACATAAATCTTTGAACTTCATAGGTTATTTCAGTGAGAAGTAATACATTGTTGTAAGCAGAGAGATCGAGATGGAGAGAGGATGCTCACTTCTTACCTTAAACTTCTTTTTTCTTGGACCATAGTGGGAATCGGTGAAATAATCAAGGTCTGCCTCAGCTTAGGTAGTGGGCACAGTCTTGGCTTTCGCACTGCCCTTGCTCTCGAGGTCGCAGTCCCAGCTCTGCTCAGCTGGAGCCGATGCTCTCAGACATCACGTTCCTTCTGCATTTTTAGATCCCAAAGAGAAGGATTTGCTTTCCTTTTGAATGAAGGATTTTGCAGTTGTAATTCTGCATGACTTCCATATTTTTAAAGATTTTTTGATATTTTCCAAAGGGCAAACTCCACTTCTAAGGCTGAGTGTCAGCATGGCTTCAGCCAACACACAAGGGACTGAAGGCAGTTGTGAGTTGCCCCTTGACGTGAGCGAGGGCGGCAGCTCACCAAGTGAACCTGCTTGCAGAGTTAGGTTTGGTGTTTGCAAACTTTTGACCTTCTAGAAATTATTGTTGAGTTTTAGCACAGTCTCAAGTTCTCATTTTCCAGTAAGTTTAGGACTTTTATTTTTTTAACTCTACATTATCTTACTCATTCCTTCCCAGCGGGAAGTGCCCCACATACTGAATCCAGCAGTGGCAGTCACAGAATTAGACTCTCACTTCCCCAGTGAAAACATTGTAAAGTTTCTCCTGAATTTTGTTCTAATTTCATTAAACCCATGAAGTGGTTTTATCTGTAAAATAAGTTTTACTGACTCTTGCTCTCCCAAAGCAGGTATCTAAAATAAACCCAGTGATTATTAGCTAGCTATGTTACAGTAACTATTAATAAACAGGGGGGGACATCAGTGTCACCACTGAAACAGGCAGATTGTGTAATGGAAAACAAGCTTTCAAGGTAGAAAAAACCAAACAGCCTCAAACAAGTGGTGTCAGGATAAACAGAGAAGGGTGTGAGTCCCTTTCCCAAGGCCACAGCAGATCCAGGAATAAAGCCGGGTGTCACCCTGGAAGCAGGCTCCTCAGGCCCTCTGGAGCTCTGCAGAAGCCCTGGCAGCTCTGAGGGGCTGCCTGGGTATGAGGGGCTGCTGGGCATGGGGAGCTGCTGGAGTCCAGCAGCCGGGGAGAAGTACAGCTGAACTGCTGTCTTTTGCCATTTTTTAAAGAATAAAACAGTTCCATTAGTTCTTTATTTTTCTTTCACTCAATATTTTACATCGAAAAGAAACCTTTTCCTGCTAGGATGTCTTAAAGTAAATGTATTGTAGGAATTTGGGTGTTATGGGTGTGTGTTCATTCACAATCAGTAGATAATTGCATTAAACTCTCTTTAGCTGGAGAGATTTGAAATTTTATTAAACCCAACAGTCACATTACTGCCCAAACAACATAGATCACTTACAAACTGAGTTGCTCCCTTCTGCCCTCAAACCAAAAGCCCTTTCAGAAGAGAGGTGTTACCACCCACCACCTGTCTCTCCAGCTGTCAAGATCCTGAGCCTGTTCATTAACCACGGGCGGCTCTTTTAAATTATTAAATTATTAAACCTGATTGTACATTTTCTGGAGACTATTGAGCTGAACTGACAAATATCCTCTCCATGCTGGTGGCTGGATTGTGGGCTTTACTCTGGAGGAAAAGGCTTTCTCCATCATTTTGGTCACATTCCTTTAACTCCCCCTGATGGAACCACTGCTTGGCATGGGGCATAGGGCTGGCATGGGCCCAGGTGTCTATTGTCTCATGGCTGTGTTATCCTGAGCTCCAAGAACCCAGTGGGGGATTCTGTCCAGTGGGCAAAGCCGGCTACTGGGTTTAAACTAGTCTGTGCCCAAATGCAGTTTCAAAGGTCTATTGTGTTTAGGGGTACTTTTCCTTAGAAGTGAGCCATAAAAAATTACAGTAAAAACAGGGTGAAAGTTGACTTTCTTCCTTTTGCTAGATTGGTTTTATTTATGGTCCAGTTACAGCATAACAGCCTGCTGAATATCCAGGAGGCCACTGGGCAATCTACAAAAAAATGCAATCCAAAAGCAAAGAATCTAGAGAAGAAGGAAAGCATTGTGCCATGTGGTACAATTAAAAGTGAACCCCAAGGATAGCATGTGATCAGAGAACACAATAAACCAAAGGCTTGTCCAGCAGAGATCGCACATGTCACGTAACCACTGCTCTCCAAGCATCCCAGAGGGCTTTGCACACATGGATGACCTGCAAGCCTTTGCACCCCGCTGAGGGCTCACCCTTTTACAGATGAAAAGCAGGAGTTTATTTAAATCAAAGGTGGCTGGAATAATCCAGAACAAACATTCAATTTCAAAGCCATTACTTCCCCTCTTCCTTCAGCCCTCCCCGCCAGGCTCACAGCAGAAGGCCAGGGAAGATGCTGCTTGGGGTGGGCTTGGGCTGCTGTGCCAGGGGCTCTTCCCATTGCTGCTGTGGTCAGTGGGCTCCTCATTTGGGGTGCCCCAACAACAGCCTGGTGCTGGCTCAGCGGCTGTGGTGTCCCCGTCCCTGTGTTTGCCCACATGGCCATGTGTGCATTCCCGAGGTGCTGGGGAAAGGGCCTGGCACAGCTGGGGGCAAAATAACTGCAAGTTGCTGATCGAGCCCTGGGCCGCAGCGGGCAGAAGCAGCCAGAGCAGGAGCCAGCTAAGCAGAAATATTGGCCTACATTTTTTTCTCCGCCTGGTGGAAGGCATGTGAGTTTCTATGGCAACTTGTGTTTTCTGTTCGTCAGGCCTACTGACTCACTTCTGGGGGAGCCATGGAGAAAAAAGATTGTTTTCTTTCTGTGCCAAGTCAAGTGGCTCCTTTCCTACAGCCCAGAGCTCTTGTCTGAGGGCTTCTGATCAGGGTTTGTGACTGGTGTGACTTCGCAGCATCAATTTAGGGCCACAAGAAAAAACAGTCGAATGTGACAACACCCTCATCCCCTTGAGAATACATTGGCAATGAGTTAAGTTTATCTTCATTACGAGAGGACAACAGCCCAGCTGGAACCGTGGGACAGTCGGGCTGGTGCTGGTGGCAGCACAGAGCTGTGCAGGAGGACAGTGTGGTGACTCCCAGCACGTGCCTGTGCTGTGGCGTAGCCCAGAGCACACACCCTTGGTGAGCTTGTGAGTGCTGATGGGATAAAATTACCAGAGAGGCCCAAAGGAGATGTTGCTGAGGTTAGTTCTTGTAGGAGGAATCAGAGCTAGCAAGGGCACGGCTCAGTGGGAGGAGTGGACGCATGTGCAGAGCGTGGAGCCAGGCAGAGCAGAACATGTTGGTTCCTGAGCACCTCGCCACCTCAGCTTTTCTAATTGAGGAACTTTCCTGGATAACCAAGCTCAATTTTCCAGCAGAGCCCAGGGATGCTGAGCAACTATTTTTCCTTGAGATGGAGGGGAGCTCTGCATCTACTTCTCTCAGGCTCCACTGAAATTCCCAGCTATTATGCCCTAGAGAACACTGCGAACACTCGCACGACCAGCAATTCTTCTGATGCTTTTTCTTTTGCCTAATCACAAACATATGGTACACTTTAGGGAGATTATCCTTACATTGTTAGCTTTAAAATGCAGCTTTCTTCCAGCTTTCCAAGGTCACAGCAGCTATCCAGTTAAATGCTAGAGCAGAAATAAAATGTTAACACAGCATGACCTTGGTCAATCAGTTAATCTTTCTCTACCCTATTTACTCTAGCTAAATAAAAATCCATCCCCACACACTGCAGAGTGCTTTGAGATCCTGGGGTAAAAGATACATCATAAGCTAGAGAATTAATTATTGAAGGCCTGATAGTGTGCATGGTGCTGGAGGGAATGTAAATGAATTTACTGTTAGTGTCTGTTTGTTTGTGCACAGCTGTGACGTGCATCAGTCGTGTGGCGCAGCCCCCAGGGAGCCCCCTGGGCCTCTGAGCAACTCCGAGGAGAGCAAGGGCTCCAGCTGCAACAGTACAGCTACTCCAGGGAGTAAGAACAGTGTAAAAGACTTTGTCATCGTTTGATGTAGAGCTCCTCGTTAATTACCCGTGAGGGGAGGTCAGGATGCAGGCAGCTCTCCGCTGTCACCTGCAGAATGGCACGTGGGTACCTGTGTGTAACGTGGAAGGCCAGAGGCTCCTGCCTCTTGTTCCCTGTTGCTACTGCAACCTTGAGGTTTTGTGGGAAAACCTATTCTAAAATTGCTCATAAATGGGTTTTCTGGCTGTTACATTAAGCTGGATTACGCAGCATAGAGCATTGATTTTTAGATTTGAGAGTGATGAATAATTTATGTGCATGTTGCCTCCTAAACCAGACTGTGGCTGTGTGAGAGCTCTCACCCTTCCCAGAGCAGATGCAGATGACTGTGGTAGGATACAGCCCAACTATCAACTCTCTTGCTTTTTAGTATCTGCTTTTAAAAAGGCAGGTAATTTCTAACATCAGTTTGTTACTGAGGTTTTATTTTAAAGTGTCCAGGAGTGTTATCCCACTGCAAGCACAAAGCATGATTTTTAGAGCGGCTGTTCCTTAAAACGTGCTTTTGCTATCATTCCATTTTAACATGGCCATATATTACGATATCCAATTGTTTGATACAAGCATGAGTACACAGAAACAGCAAAAGGAAAATTGTCTTCTTATGAACCATGCAGCTGTTTATCATAAATCTAAATAAAACCCTTTTTCAGACCTTTTATCAAATTGAATTGGCTTGTGCCATTCAAGCACTTCTATTTTTCACATGTATATTGTAGAATACATTTAAAAATAAAAGTGGATGTTGGCACAGAATTTAGCTGGTGTTTGCACTGTCCTTGTGCAGAGACTCTCTCTGAAGAGCTTAATACGCTCCTGTGTGGGTTTAAGTCATGTTCAGACATTGATGATAGGTTTGTAATTTTTCTAACAACTTCATTTTATTTTTAATATTCTGCATCTTTACTGACTGTAGCAAACAGGGCAGAACGTGTCCATTTCTCCCTTGCACTGGGTCAGCTTTGGTTAAGTCATCAAAGGCAAGAAACATTTATTAAGTGTTCTTTTGCTGAGTCCTCAATTTAAATGAACTTGCAGGGAGCAGCAAATATTTTTCCTCCTATTTTCTGTAGCCCAGTTCCTGCGTCCCTCAGAGGTCACAGCCTCCCTGGAGAGCCGCCTGTTCCAGACAAGTCCGAATGCTGCTATTCAGCAGCCCTGTAATAATCTCCCTTAAATACACCAGCTCCCATCCATCAGATGGTTGACCCTCAGGACTGATGCGGGATCGGTGCGGGGTCGCTGCCGGGATCGGTGCGGGATCGGTGCGGGGTCGCTGCCGGGATCGCTGCGGGGTCGCTGCCGGGATGCGGCTGCGCGGGGCTCCCTCTGCCGGCGGCTGCCGGGAGTGCCAGGCGGCACCGGGGCTCGGTCCCGGAGCTGGAGAGCGGCACCCCCCGACACCGAACCGGGAACGGGAGCCCAGCGCTGCCCCGGGGGTCTCCGGCGGTGCCCCGGAGGTGCCAGCGCTGCCCCGGGGGTCTTCGGCGGTGCGTCGGGGGTGTCAGCGCTGCCCTGGGTTCTCACAGCCCTGTCCCGAGCGCACCCAGCGCTTCACCAGGGGTCTCATACGCTGTCCCGGTGGTCTCAGCACACTCAGCGCTGCTGTGGGGGTTCATTTATGCGGAAGAACACGGTCGGGTCAAAATCGCTCGGCAGCTGTTGTCTCCAGGGTGCATCACTTGGCGCGGCTTTTAATGCAGTCAAAAGGTGACTCCAAGCCACGCAGAGGCCGTTCCAGTTCTCAGGGGAGAAGAACTGTGTTTCTCTGTCAATTCTATCATTCCAAGCAGGTATTTTAGCCACAGACCATATTTGCAGCAGACTATGGTGATGCGTTCGGTGTTGGTGTCTCTGTCAGACGTGGGAGACCTCAGCATGCAGCCTATGGACTTTGGATGGACCTTTCCCTCCCCGTTCCTCAGCAGCTCAGCAGAACATTCTGCAGCTGAGCGCAGCCCATGCCTGCTCCACAGAGTTTCCCTCTCTTCACCATTGCAAACCACACAAGGTCAGGTTCTTAACTGCTGAGAGACCTGCACAGTTCCGTGTTTCCACACCGGCCCCATCTGGAGCTCAAACCTGGACGTGCTCAGATTGCACAAGTGAAGACCACGGGATGCAGCAGCATGTGGGGAAAAGCCAGCCCCAGGTGTGAGTCCTGGGAGCCCAACAAGGGTTTGGGTCCTCCCTTGAGCTCATCTGTAGCAGCATGTGCTGTTATAGCAGAAATATCATGAATCACATATTATTGGCATAATATAAACTGTCCTTATGTCGTGCTGAAGTTCCTGGACCAGTATGGGGACTGCTGGGTAAAACCAGGAGGAACCTGAGGAGTGTCTGAGACCCCGTGAATCCGGTGTCAGCGCTGCCCCAGGGTGCGTGTCAGGTGCTGCTGTGGGAGGAACGGGCGAGTTTTCAGCTGTATCAGCAGATCTGTGTGAGACCTGTTCATCTCACACATCCTGCTTAACCACTCTCCATGATTAAATATTTACAATAAGAATTTATTCATCATTAAAACCCTAAATAAAAGGATTACAGAGAAAGTCAGAATGGTTCAATAAGAAACAGCACTAATTATTTTCACCCTTGTGGGTTTTTCTGCATTCAGTACTTGAATTTCAAAATTAAAATATTGAGATAAACTCCCCATTTCATGTGAGCACAGTTGGGGGGATTTCTTATTTGGTGTGAAGCCTGTAGAGGGAGAATTAGCACTCATTTAATCATTTATGTTCAGCTGTAATTTAGGCCCTGAGCAACAAAGTATTTAGGCAAGAGATAAAACTTTAGGCAGTCACATAGTCCAGTGACTCCAGACAGATTATTCAGATGCCTGAACTGAAAAGTTGCTTAGAGTGAGAGAAAAGCAGAATTCCCATGTGCTGGAAGCTGAGTTGTGGAGCCCAGTTGGGGCAGACGGATGCTGAGAGTTTTCAATCCAGGGCACAAACACGGAGTTCAGTCCCTGCACAGCCACGAGCACTGAGGGTGATGCCCTGGCTCACAGGGGTTGTGTGACCTCAGAAAAGTCAGGAAATTAACGAGAGTCACTTCTGAGCTGGGGGAAAAGTCACAGAGATTAATATTGCCAGAAAGCTAAATTCACTGCTGGTCACAGGATGCAGAAATCCTGAGGATGGTTTGAGCACAGAGGAGCTGTTTGCTGCACAGCCGGAAAGGAAACAAGCAGAAGAGCAGGAAGGAGATTGTCAGCTCTCCAGCACTATTACAGTTATTCTTCCACATCTGCATAGCTGCAGTGGTTTTTTTACTTTCCATCATATCCCTAGTATAGGATTCATGTAGGGTATTGGGTGAGCTTTGTGCCATTGTAAGACAATGTCATCCTCAAATGGAAATTTTTCGTCTCCTTTCAAATCTTGTCTGTTTTGTGGGGGGGAGAAGGGTGGATATAAGGAAGGATGATGAGCCCCGTAAACACTGCTGCTTTTTCCTGCACTGTCTATATATGAATATCATCATCATTTTATCTAAATAAATTTAAGTCCATTCAAACTTTACATAATGCCATCAATAACTCTCAAAACAAAGAAAGGCATTTACAACAACCCAGCTTTATGATTAAGGTATCATCCAAATTCACCGCTCGCAATGTTTTGGAGTGATTTCCTTCAGGCTCAACTACAGCCACAACATAGTAGAGATCAGTATCTGTGCCATCTAAGTATCATCCAATGCGATCTAAAGGACTGACTGAACAGGAAATAATACACAGATAAGAAGATAAAATGCCCTCGGCATTCCCTAAAAACAGGTAAAAAGGCTCGCCTCTGAAACCATATATGCTTATAAGGAGACCAAAGGTTTAAATTCTCATGAGTTACATTTAATCTTTAGAGAAGATGAAGAAAACATCCGTCAGGGGATTTTTGACTGAAAGTTTTAAAACCACAGATGGAAACTGAAGAGGCCCCTGTCCCCCTAGTGCAAGGCTGGACATGGCAGCTCCAGCAGTGCCACCTGCAGTGCCACCTGCTCAGGAGCCACAGGAGCCTTCTCTTCTTGGGAAGAGATTCCTGCCCGTGGGTCGTTGTCAGGAGTAGCCTAGGTGAGGAAGACCAGCATAATCCTGAGAAGAGTCCCTGAGGCTGGGCAGCCTGAGGGAAGGACAGCTCTGACTTCAGACCAAGCCACTCTGCCTCTTGGTGCCCTGAGCCCCTGAGGTCTGTGCCTGGCAGGGTTGTGGAGGCAGCCCAGCGCCTGCTCTTCCCAAGTGTGGAGCATAATGGGGTAGAAATTGGACCTCTTGGTACTTCTAACACATACGCAAAGTTTTAAACACTGTCCCTAGAGTGTTCATAAAGTCAACCCAGATAATGTAAGTGTAACCCAGATAATGTAAGTGTTCTGGTTTATCCCTGTCCCCAGTAACAGTGTCAAATGATTCAGTGAAAACCCTTCCATAAAACCCTCCAGAGGTAGATGAATATACAGTTGATGGATCCTAGATGTGTACCCAAGCTGCTCCATCAGCCTGGTCCAAAAACTTGTAATAAATAAATTTAATCAGGAAACATCGCTCAGATATTAATGTTTAATGACGCTGATTTCTACTTTGAGCTGCCAAAGCTGGGAGCCAGCTTAGCAGTCAAAAGCCCACAGAGCTCAAGGTTTCAAAACAAACTCTCCTTGGAGATTAGTGTTGCAAAAGATGTGAGCAGGCAGAAGAAGGAATGTTTTGCCTCCTGCTAAAGCATTAACCCAGCACAGGAGTAAACTATTGTATGGCACCTGAAAAGGTTTCTTTCAAAAGCTGTGTTCAATCAAGCACCCTCAGTCAGTCAGAGCACTGCCTCTTGTATGCTCCATAAGCTCCTCTAATGACTCATTTTTGTTGTCTTGTTTGGGTTTTTTTGTCTACCCACTAAAACCTCAGAGTCTGTGGCCATTTGCCAGGTGCTGGGCCATCCTTGGCTCCTCGGCTGGGGTCAGACAACACGATTTTTGAACCTGACATAGACAGTCACACACAACACATGCAAAATACACCTGAATACGTCCAGGTTACGAAGGGAAGAACTTGGGAGATGTCAGTCTGCCCTGGAGTAGCTCTTCCTGAGCTCCTTAAGGCCACGTGCATTGTGTGATTTCAGTAGTGCTCCCGCTGCTATCACACAGACTGGGCTCAGCACAGCCCAGGCAGCTGCTCTGGGGAACTGGGCTGGCTGATGGAAGGCATTCCTGGTGGTAAAACTCCTCCATTCATTGCGGGAGCTGGGAGGAGCCGGTGAGGCAGTTTGCAGAGATGATTAGAAAGCGGCTGAAAAGTTCCATGAGAAATGAACCCTCCATGAGCTACATGTGCCCAAAGGTACTCCAGGTGAGTTCTTCTGGCCACGCTTCATCTATGTCTATATTTTATCTACCTCTTCTGCTCATAGTTGTCTACATCTTCTGCTCGTGTGTGTGATGACGATACCCTCATTACTGTTGTGAGGAATTCAGATAACACAGGGATGAGTTCATGGCAAAGCCCAGGAGGAAATGACTCCTTGCATCTGCAGAGGGGGATCAGATGAACGTGCAGCGCATGAGGCCACCAGTCACACGATGAGCAAGGACGAGACATCAGGCACGGGCGGTGGGAAATAGAAGCACCTTTAGAGTCAGCCCCAAGCTCCACGAACCAGTACAGCCCATCTCACAAGGATTTGGGCTTGCCTCCTCCAGTGGCCGTTCCTCAGGGTAGTTTTCGGTTTGTGGATTCCTTAATGTTTTTAGGTAGAATGAAAATTCTCATATGAAAATCTGTTTTTTCAATCCCATTCCTTCCATGAGAAGCATTGGTTTTTCTAACCAGTTTCTTTTACCTTTACTTCCGTGTCTTTTCCCAGCGAAAAAACAGAAGTCAATGAGAGGTAGATACTTAAAATGGAAAATTTCCTTGTGGATAATTGAAGTTCAATTTAGTTTTGCAAGCTACTGACAAAGGGGCTGTATAAAGGAAAACGTTGCTCAAGTCAACCGTAGGCAGCCGCTGTGCGAGGTGTTTCCAAGAAGCAGGCACTGCGTGTGCTGACCCTTTCCAACGGGCTCCCTCTTTTCCTTGCTTTTATCCCTAGAAAGGGTTCGGCTTTTCCCCTCCGTGCATCCACCCCGCCGGCTGCGGGGCAGGACACGCCAGAGCCCTCAGCCACACGCAGCACAGCTCGTGGCCCGGGGCAGCTCAGGAAGGTTCCGTGGGAATGGGGCAGAACGTGGGAGCCCTGCGGCGGCACAGCGGGGCCGGGCCCATCCCGCGGGCACCCGAGCGCGCGGTGCCGTGCGGGGCATGGATCGCGCACCGGCCGCTGCCCCGGGAAGGGCGTTTGACACAATTCTGTCGGTCCCGGGCCCGGGGGTGCCCGGGGAAGCCCCGCCGGAGGCGCCGGGCCCGCACGTGCGCGGGGTGCGGCGGGCGCGGCCCCTTTAAGGCGCGCGGCGGCGCGGGGCGCCCATGTGGAGGGCAGCACGCGTGTTG
>VZTF01000135.1:340775-412214 GCA_013397755.1 Cnemophilus loriae
CGGCGCCGGCCCCGCTCCCGCGGCGGCTCCGGCGCGGGGGCTCGGATGGACCTGCGGGAGCGGCGCTTTGTGCCGCCGCCCATTGTGTCGGTGATGAGTCACGCAGCAGACGGGGGATGCGGTGATGCGGGGCCGCGCAGGGCCGGGAGGATTCCCGAGCCCGGAGCACACCCCAGGATTTGGAGATGGCGAGGTCCGCGCTCCCCGCCGGGTGGGTGACAGCTCCGGTGCTGCTTCCCAGCCCGTGATAGACCCCTTGCCACCGCCAGCCCTGTGCTGATACCGGCTCCGGGCTTACAGGTGGCGGCTGTGCTCAGGGTCCAGCAGTGAAACACCCGGGGCTCGACGTCTGCAGGCTGTTGGGTTTATCTCCTGCTGCTGGGAGATACTTCCACTGCGATCCCGCTGCCCCGCACTGTGGGAGCATCTTGTGAGTGGGTGCGACAAGCCAGGGGTTGGGACACAGAGGAGCAGGAGGGACCTGGCTTGTCGTGCTGGACAGCTTCTGAGGCAGGAATTACTGCTGAGCAGGGTATATATGCAGGAGAACACACCAAAGAAAAGACATCATCGAGGATCCCCAGCTCCAGGAGCAGCTCACAGGGATGTGTAGGGATGTGTGGGGATGTGGTTTTACACAAAGCCCGCTGCAGGCAGGAGCTGCCACCACGAGCGTGTCACGGGCTCTGGGTGCTGCTGGGGGGTACGGTCACCGTGTCTGCTGCACAGGCATGTCAGGGCTGAGCTGGTTGCAGGATCAGCAGCGTCAGTGCAAACGTGGCCGCTTCAAGGAAGTCTGAACACCAGGAAGACTATGGCATGGGAGGGAGGAGCCCTGCAGTGACCTTTGGGTGGCAGGAAGATGTCAGGGGAGAGCACAAGCAGAGGAACAGCTGGGAAAGACTGGGGAGTAATAAAGTCTTCTGGGTTGGCTTCCTTGCCTTGCCTTCTTCCTCTCCTCCCCCTTGAAATCTTGTGTTCTGAGAAGTGTTATGGTCTGTGTTATACCCCCAGTTACACTGTGGAACTCTAGGGGTCCAGTATGGCCTGAAAATCAATCCATTTTGGGAACAGCATTAAAAAATATATACTGAACTCATCTAAGGGCTGCTGGGTCTGCAGCTGACAGCAGTGCCTGCTGCTGCTGCTGTAACCCTCTTGCTCTAAGCACGTGTCTCCCAGGCTCTTAAACACTTGTTTACGTGGGTGCAGACCACAGGCCTGGGGTCCTTTCTCTGTCTGTTATGTGCAAGCTCCAGAGAGATTTGACTTGAATTAGAGGGTGCTGATTTCTTTGAATTTAGATTAATCCAAGAATGTTTCATAATCTTAGAAAAATAAATTTCTTTATAATTGCAAGTAACTGATACTTGTTTTCTTAGGGTTTTTCCCATAGGTGCTCATCTGTGACTGTCCAGCTTGTGTTTGCTGCTCTGTTGATGCTGCACATTTCATTCACACCATTCCTTTCCCGAGTGGTGCCAGCGCAAGCAGTGGCCCCGCAGCAAGCACAGTTCTGGGCTTTTCCATTTCATCTACCTGCCATTTGGGCACGCTTGATTGCCTGGGAGTGATAACGGTGTGTGGTGGCCAGAAAGGTTTGCTTTGGCTGTGGTGCCGCCTGCCTCGTGCCAGTGGGTGAGGAAGAGAACCTGCTCGGACCCAGCCCCAGCGTCTGTGGTTGGGCAGTGGCTCAGTGCTGTGCTCAGTGTGGTCTCTCACTGTTATCTTTCAGCAGATCTCGTCAGTAAAATGTTGGGTTGCATCTCCAGAAACCTTGTAGGGCTTTTTGGCCACCACTGGCTTCTGTCTCACCAGGGTGCACACACTGGTCCCGAGCATCTCCGGGGGTGTGTGGCCTCGTCCTTGGCCTCGCTGGCTGCTGCAGGCAGCACACCCACCTGGGTTTCTTTCAGGGGTAGTTGAAGCACCTCCCAGCACACGGTGAGTTTATCTATTTCCAGAGGCTTCCAGGTACAGGAGAGTTGCAGTGCAGTTCTGAGGACAACAGTGCCATAGTGACATGCTTATTCTGACGACTGGACTTTGACTTCAGGAAAAGCCTTGCTCTGTGACACAGCAGTGTCTGAATTTTGGGGGTGGCAAGGATAATTGTCATGGGATTGCAAGGATAACTGCGCTGATGCAGCCAGTTCAGGTGATGGTGGTGACTCCCCGTTTTGATGGGCAGATACCCTTGATTCTTCTCTCTTTTTCAAGTATGGAGATAGGATTCTAAAGGGTAATCTGCACATTCCCATTCGTTTCATTGAGAAGAAAGCTGGCTAGAGTGAGCAGCCCGTGGAAACAACCCCTGGCACAGCCCTGGGTTGAAGGTGCAGCAGTGAGCCCTTGTTCTCCACACAGGATCGAGGAATGTCACCTGGAGCAAACATGCTTACCTAACAGGCTGGCTGTTATCTGCCAGATCCAGTTTTGCCATAACTCACTGAACTCATTTCACCTGTCTGTGCTCTCTTGCTGGCTGTGTAACACACGAGCAGCGTGTTTGCTGGCTGACACAAAGCAGCCTGCAGGACACTTGGCAGAGGAAAAGCAGAGACCCGTCTTGTGTAGGACAGCTCACCTGCTTGGTTGCCCAGGTGAAGAAGCTCCTCGGATGGTAGAGCAGAGTCAGCATGTGCTGTTGGTGTCCACTTGGCCTGTCAGAGCCAGTACTTTCCTGCATTTTATCCCAAATGCCACAGAAAGGTACAGCAGGAGTTGTATATCCCTCCAGCCCGCCAAGCTGCGGTGCTGCAGCCGTGACAGCCCGCGGCACGCTCTGCATCCTGGCGGCATGATGGCCCTGGGGTTTCTGTAGAGATGAGGCTCTCCATCATGGTTTTATTTTTTTGGCAGTCTTGATCTGTTTTCTTTTCCTTTGTAGTGCTTCTAGATTCTCGCCCTTTATTTCTTTCTTCTGTCCACAAAGAGTTATTTGTAACTAAAATGCAGCTAAAATTACTCTGGAGCTGATTCGGAGTTTCATTTAAGCACTGGAATAGCTTATTAAAGCACAATGTAAATTATCTGTAGAGACTGGAGAAGCTGTTGATTTGAAATGTCTGCCAGGTATTTATTTAGTTATGGTTGATTCTTCTTTGGGGCTTGGGAGATGAATTACTTCAAGATTTCTTGAGGGTCTTTCCCTGCTGTGTTCCAGAAGCTGCAATGGTTTTGTTGAAAGTAAATGCTTCCTTGTAAGCCATCTATCTCCGTAAAGTAGTAATAAAGTGTGTGCTCCCTAGATTTTATCAGGCAAGAGGATCACCTTGTCATTTCTCTTTATTGATTTCAGGTTTGGATACCGGGGTCACTGGTTTCACTAATGGTCTGTACTGGTTGGTGGTAAAGAGGAGTAGTTCACATGAAGGCTGATTTTCCTTTGCCTTTAGAGATATGACATAAAGGTGTCATCATCCTCCAGCTGAGAAAGTGGAGATTGAGTATTGTAGTTGTTAGCAGTGAATGGTGACCCAATGTGCAGATGAGGTGTGAGCATGTGGCAGCAGTGGCAGTGCAACAAGATCGCTCAGCAGGGAGAGTAGCAGGTAGGGGTCTCTGAACCCCTGAAACTGACCCCAGGTAGGCTGGCTTAGCTCTTGCTCCTCTGGAGTGTATTGTGAACTTCTGAGTGCTAATCGTGAAGCATTTCAGGTTCCTTTGTGAACAGCGTGCTCCTAAAATAGAGTTTAGTTGGTCTGTGAGGTGCTAGTAAGGCCAGTGTGTGTGAGGAGGAGGGGACATGGGACCGTTTGGTATCAGGCTGCAGTGTGAACACAGCACAGAGCAGTAGCGGCGAGTGGCCGGGCAGAAGTGTCACCGGGTGCCTGCAGCCAGCTCCGTACTGAGGGCACGCCAGGAGTCCAGAGGGCTTTGGGAAGCAGTGCCGTGTCTTGGGTCTGCCGTGTTACTGGTGAAGAAACAGCAGTGCCAAGGGGTGGACGCCAAACTGTGAAGTTTTAGCAAAGAGGGGAGAGAAAAGTGGGTCTTGTGCTGCTGTCAACCAAAATTCAGAAAAGGGTCCCGATTTCAAAGGGTTCTCAGTCCTGCAGGCTTGTTCCTGGTCCTGGAAGTGCCCGTGGCTGTGTGCTGCAGCCTCTGGTGTCAGCAGCATTTGCTGTGACTCAGAGCTTGCTTGGCTGGGGCTGAGCTTTGCTGGACTCCAGTTCTGCTGACTGTTCTTATCTCCCCTTTCCTGGTTCTCCCCTGCAGAGCCAGGGGCCTGCAGAAACAGAAACCAACCTCCAGGCTCCAGCCTGCCCTTCCTCTTGGCATGACTGTCCCCCTCCAGGGCAGCCTTGGGAATGGGAAATACCTGGAGACTCTTCTGTACCCATCAGTTTCCTGGTGGGAGCCTGGAGTGACTCCTGTGGGTGATGCTGCCGCATATCCAGCATGAATGACACCCAAGGCACTCCTCTCCGGGGCTGTAGCAGTTCGAGGTGTGCAGGATAAGCTCCCAGAAGCTTTGAATGATTCAGAAAAACACTTCATACCATTCAGAAAATGACACCACAGAGCTGCCTCACTGTTCCTGGAGTTAGAGATGTTCTCCCTTGAGCACACACAGACGTAAGATGCTTGGCTATGCAAAGGCACACGCCCTTGATAAATTCTGCTTACTGATAGTGTCCCTAGTGAAAAGTAGGAGCATTCAAAGGGCGCTGACATCCCTTAAGGCCTGCTCCTGCAGCACGGTTCCGGGAGGCTGGGGCCATGCCCTGGCTGCTGCAGGCCCACGCTGCTGCCGGCCCGAGAGCACGTGCGGCTCTGCCCACTGCGCCCTGGCTGGCACTGGCAGCAGTGGCTGTGACAGATGGGTGGCATTTCCAGGGCAGGCAAAAGGGACGAGATATATTTAAACGCAGCAGATTATTAGGTAACAAAGAGTGCCTGGCACTGTGTATTCCTGGACCATCGAGGCCCTAAAATAGCACCAGGCCACTGGTCAGGGGTGCTGACCCTGTTTCTGTGTCCTCCTGGGACAAGATTTGCTGTTCTGTCCCATGGCTGCCAGTGTTGCTGTCACTGCCTTGGTGGCATGGCCAGGGACCTGACGTGCCTGCTCTCGCTGTGTGAACCTGCTGGCAAGCAGAGTGGTGTGGGCGGGGTGGGATTACAGGACCCCTCATGCTTGGGCTGTGCTTCAGACCCCCTGGGGGTTCTCAGGACTGGTTCACTCCCGTGGTTTGTTCTGTCCTCAGTCCCCTTGATAACAGTGTGAAGGATGAGTGGAAATTACACGTAATTTTGGGGTGCACCTTTGGATTCAGCTGTCGTCTTGCCCAAGGGGATGCCTTGAGCCTTGGCTGCTTTCTGCGTCTGGGCTTGCAGGAGTTCCTGTGCTGAGTGTGCTGCATAGGAAGGAATGAGCCTGGCATGTGTCTGAGCACACAGCACGCTGATCACCCATCCTTGAACTGTATCTGTGACCAAACGTGGGTGAGCTTTCTTCAGACAGGAAAACATAGATCTTAGGGGGGCTTTCTTCGAAGGGTGTCTTTGGTTTGTATGCAGGGTGTGAGTACAAAGTGAGCAGGAGACACATCTTCACCCAGTGGAAGGGTTTCTGTCCAAAGAGGTGGCTCAGGGCGCTCCAGTCCTTTTGCTGGGGTTTGGGAGCGTGGGTGCATTCTGCCCGTGGGTAAGTCAGACCCAAGAGGACAGTGGCTCACTGGTGTCAGATTTTGGTAAAAAAGAATCCTTGATAAACTCTTTAACTCAAGGGAGCAAGACCAAAGGCCTTGCTGGCAGCTTGTCAGCAGCCCGAGGGCTGCACCTGCTTCCAGAGACATTTACATAAATACTTGTGATCAGAAATGCCTGCTTTAACCTTGCTTTCCTGTTCTCTCCCTTCCCTGCTGAATGTTGCTGGCTGTAGGAGTTCCCCCGGCAGCGCTGCCGCCGGTGCAGATCTCGGGTGTCCTGGCTGGATGCTCTGCTCCGCCGTGGCAGTGTCACCTCCAGCAGCCAGCGCAGGCGTGGGTGCAGCTGGACAGGTCCTGCTGTCCTCACCAGACCCCAGCGCTGCTAGGGCTTCCCATTAATGACTCCTTTGCTGCTCCCTCCTCTCAGTCTCAGTGCAGTTTTGTGTCCGGGTGGAAGCTGTGTGGGCTGCGGTGTGGTGTGTGCGTGGGAAGGCGGTGCCGGTCAGCCCCCGGTCAGCCCCCGGCCGCTCTCTGTGTCCCCGAGGCCGGGTGGCTGTGCTGGCGGCGTGGCCGGACGTGCTCAGGGAACACCGTGAGTCAGCAGGTCCTCGGGACTGGGTTTCCTCGTGCACCCTGTGCCAGGGCCATTGCATTGGCTCTGGCTGCGAACCAGCAGCAAAGTGGAGCAAAAGATCTGCAGACAAAGGGCTTTTCTTTATTAGTTATTAATGTTGTTCAACTGAACCGCTCCGAAATTGTCGGTAGCTAAGATTTGTGTTTGCATCAGGGGATTCCTGCTGGGGTTTTTGCCACCCTGTGCTGCTTCGCTTCTTCCTTTAACCTGAAATATTTTGAGAAGATACAGAGCAATGCAGCTTTCAGGCTCAGCTGCTGCTTAAGCAACCTCTCTCCTGTTTTGGAGTCAGTCAGATCTTCTTCTCACTCACCCCCTACTTGTGCTGCAGAAGTTGAATGAAAACTTTGGATTTGGGTCTCGGGCAGCCCTGGGAAGAGTGCTGTATGGATGTGAAATCCTTCCTGGTGACAGAATTTCATGTGGTGCTTTTGTGAGCGCTGCAGGGTCAGAGACTGGGGCTGCAGCCCAGTGCTAGAGCTCAGTCCAGGGGGTGGTTTCTCCGTGTGTGGGTGCTGGACAGTGTTTACGCTGGCAGCTGGCCGCTTGACCTGGCTCCTGGGCCCCTAAGGGAGGCTGGGCTGTGTTTGGGCTGTTGCTGCAGCTGAACTTCAGGGAACTGTATCAACTGAATCTAGGTCGGTGTTGCTGTGCGGTCACACGTACCAAAGGGCATTCAGAATCGGGAATAAGAGTTTTGTTCCCTTAGTTGCTATCTGTAGTTTTTGCACTACACCCCTCAAAATCAAAAGGTGGTTTAGAAAGTATCCTGGTAGTGGCAGGGCCCCTCCGGGGTGGCAAGGGCTGGGCAGCTCCGTGCCTGGTGGGGCCCTTTTCCCCTTGTTCCACTTGTTATGTTCGGTACAGATTCTTCTTGAAGATCACTTGGGGGTTGAACATAACCTGGTAATTCCAGGTGGCAGTATACCTGCTCTTATCTTCCTAAATACACATTCTGATTTCAGTGTTTCAGTCGAGCCCAAGCTTCTCCTGGGAGAGGCTCTGTTGGGATGTTTCTTAGAGCTTCCTCTGAATTACCTGCTATTGGTGACTGTATGAGACAGAACACCCAACTGTCTGCATCCTTCCCCTAATCCCTCCCTTGATAAAATAAGGTTTTATTTTCCAGATATTTGTATATTACTGTGAAGAGGTTGGTGCACCACTTTTTGTTGCAGCTCCTCAGAGGCTGTCAGGAGCGGGATCTGCTGAGCCTCACGGATGGTGGGTTTGGAGATATTTGATTAAGGCTGCGCAATGTCTAGATGCCAGGGCCACTGGCGCCACAGGACTTGTATAAATAAATTTCGTTAGTGCCGTGTTCGCGCAATTAAAGCCAGAGCCCTGGATTGCGTTTGATTTTATTTTGCTAGTCGGGCCACACAGATTTCATTTACTTCGTTTGGTGTTCTGAAAATGTATAGGAACGTACACACGTCAACGCCAAGTTTAAGAGCTTGATGAAAATCCACAGCAGTAAAGAGGTGCCCTGATGCGTTTGTATCGGTGCAGTGTCCGTTGAGCTGAGATTTACTCAGGATGGTGTAAAACCCAGGGTATTTTAACTTAAGGATCCTGCCCCGTGCTGGTTGTCGGCTGCGCCCAGGGAAGGTCAGGGAAGCGCCATTGCTCACTGCTGGTGTTTCTCTTTCAGAGGAGAATGAGAAGCATGAGAAGCTCTGCCTGGAGAGGGAGCAGGAGCAGAAGAAGGCGGGCAAGGCCAGCGTGCCACGGGCCAACAGCGCCCTATCCCCGGAGGAGCCCCGGAGCGAACTACTGGTGCCCATCTCCCCGCCGGGCCCAGTGCCCCCACCGCCCCCGCCCCTGGCAGCTCCCATTTCAGTCATTCCCATCCCTGTTGTCACCAGTTCCCCCCAGCAAGCAGCCCAGACCGCCCTGTCGCCGCCGCTCGTGCAGCGCCACCAGCCTCTAGTAAGCACTCCCAGCGTCCCCAAGGAAGCGTCGTCGGTGGCGCCGGTGATCCAGCGGCCGCCGGGCCCGCACCTGCCGGATGGGAAGGCTGCGACCCCGCCGTCAGGCAGCCCCAAGCAGCTCCAGCACTACGCGGCGCCGGTCCTGGCCATCTCCCAGCACCATGTGGTCCCGCAGCCCATCCAGCCCCTGCAGCACCCGGCAGCGCCCGCGCCGCTCGGCGCTCTGAAGCTGGCACCGGCAGACGACATGAAACCAATCGAGCTCAAGAAGAGAATTGGAGGGTGAGTGCACTGTGTGTGGGTACGTGTCCACGAGGGGCCAAGCAAAGCTGCGTCTCTCTGGAGCGGCTCCTGCTTGTGCAAAGTGTTGTCGGATCAGAAATACCAAGACCTGTGGATGTTTAATGTCTTTGAATTGCTGAGAGCAGGGGTTTTTACCTTGACAGGTTTTTATTTTCCTCCCTCACTCCACACTGTAAGATTCTGTATAAGGATTTTTTTTTCCAGGCCAGAACTGTGTTAGGAAGCAAGTCCCCGCCCTGCCTGTCTCATCTCAAGTGATATCTCGTGTTATGTTTGGGATCTGGGAGATGTTATTCCGAGGACAGAGATCACCTTAGTTGCTGTTTCAGTTTCTCAGTGCTGTAAGTGCTCAGAGCCTTCTGCTTGCTCAGCATCTTGCAGCTGGAAGGGGCTGAAGGCTATTTAGTCTGCCCTCACCCTCTGACAGGACTTGTGGCTCTGACATTGCTCCAGGTTAGTGTTTGTCTGGCTTGTCCTTAAGGACTTTGGCTGGTGGAGATCCTGCCTTCTCTGTACGTGGTTGTTTCCAGACCACAGTATCCCAATACGGAGTCTGGTATTACTGCTTGTGGACTGGGAGAACAAACAATTCCCTTCTTCACAGCAGTTTTACCTGTTTCCTTTGGCCCCTCCATTTTCCTGCAGCATAAGTGACCTGGATCTGTTAGGTCTTCCCTCCTGGCTGTGCTATCTGGGCCTCTGACTGTTCTGGCTGCCTGCAGTAGGGGGATGACTCTTGGCAGTGGTGTTGGAGATGGTGTGCGGATCCCATGGGGGCTGGAGGGGCTGTATAGTGGACAGAAAAAGGGTTGCTAGTGTCCATTGGGATGTAGAGATCCCAAAATCCATAGAAGGAAACAGCGAAAGTAATGCAGGTAGGAGTTTGTGAAGATAAAGGCTTTGGTAAAATGCCAGTGTAATTCCTCTAAGAAGATTGGGATCTTCAGAGCCTGTCTGCTGCAGGAAGGGTTTGTCAGTCAGTGCACTAATCAAGAGACTCTGTCATTGACGTTGTGTGGGTTCAGGGAGCTGTGGAGGAGGTTTCTGGGGGTACCAGGGCAGGCTGCACAAGTTTGGCTGGGCTGTGGGCAGTGGGGTGGCTGCACGTGCACCCACAAACTGCTGCTGTGCTGTCAGGCTGAGCTTTGCCCCTGGGAGGTGGGGGTGCTGTGGTGCCAGTGTGGAGCGCAGCATCACCACCGCGTCCCCCCAGAACTGCTCCATAAGCACAGAAAAAATGTCTTTTTCGGCCTGTAAATGTTTCATGGGGAAAATAGTGTCAAGTATTTGTGACAATTTATTGAATATGATTACCTCAATGTCCTGTATTTTCAGTCGAAGGCAAATAATTACTTTGCACAGTGTATGAAAGATAGTTGAAATCTCCACATCTGCTAATGTACCTTATCACTGCTGTAGCTGAAAAACTGAGATAATGTGTATTTGTTTGGCTTTTCCTAAAAATATTCCTCTGATTCAGACAGTGGGTGGACTCAAACCCCAAAACCAGAAACTCACTCTGGTTTTCCCTTGAGCAGTGACTGGAGAATTCCTGTATTGCTTCATTCCATGTTCATCCTCAGCTGTGCTGTGAAAACCCAAAGCAGTTGGAAGAGTCTGCCCCATCCCATACGCTTGAATTTGAAACTGCACAAACTTTGTCCCACTGGAGTGTAGGCATAGATCAGAATCTGGGCTCTCTGGGACTGTACAAATACTTAAAATTCATACTTTGTGTCTTTCCCTGTTGTTGGTAGTAGCTGTGTCTGCATATACTCACACATCACACCTGTTTGTATCTTATGTGCATTATATGCACAATGCTTAGTTCATCTGAGGCACATGTAAAGTATGGAGTTTATCTTGAAACACTATAGGCAGAAATATATATGTACTTAATGTTAAACCAGTGATATCTGAACACCTCTGCTGCTTTTGCATCTTGACCTGTATCTCCTCAACACACAGACCCTGCTGCAAGCACAGGTGCGATGCAGGAGTTTTCAACCTGACACTGAGCTGATCTTTGTTCTGTTTGGGTTACAGGGTTGGGACCAGGGAAGTACATAATAAATTGGAGAAGAACAGGTGCGTAGAAAGCCAGGGGTTTGGGTTTTTTAATTGTAATTCCTCTCCTTTTTTTTGGCCTATCGTCTGTCAATATTTGTTTGGCTTTGGTGGGTTTTTGGTTTTTTGTTTGCTTGTTTTTTAAACAGATAACCTGAATAATATTCTTAGTGACTTTTACTGAATCTTGCAGTGTTGCTTGGCTTTCTTATAGCTCAGTTCTGCGTTTCTTGCTTCCCAGCGTTCTGTTTAGCTGCACCATTGCATCCCAATCACCCTGCGAAGCCCTGATCCCGCAAAGCAGTAACAGTGCATAACAGTGTGACTCTCTTTTGAATTAAAAGGAGTAAAATACCCCGAATCAGGGGTCAGTGTACAGTGTGAATACAGAATAAACATCAGTTTCTGACCCAAAACTCTTACAAGCCTGACTGGCTAAATTGGAAGTATGGTGACAGTGAAAGCACCAGCACAGGGAGATGAGATTTTTTTTTTAAGCCTGTACAGTGTTCCTAACAAAGCTGGGATAGAATCCAGGCGCAGTCTCTGCAGGGGTGAGCTGGCTCAGCTGTGAGCATGCTGTGCCGGGGGGCTGCTATGCACAGGTGTAGGTGCTTTGCTGGATTAAGGCCCTGATTAATTTCTCCCCTCTGGTGCACTTGGTTTCTGGTGTGTGTCCTGGGAGCTGACGAGACCCACTTGTGTTTTCTTTAGACGTGCACATTTGAAAGAGTGCTTTGAGACATTAAAGCGCAACATCCCCAACGTAGATGACAAGAAGACCTCAAACCTCAGTGTCCTCAGGAGTGCCTTGCGATACATCCAGGTACGTGCAGCGCTCGGAGGGCTGGGGGTGTGCAGAGACTGGAGCTGACTTTGGGATGCAGGAAACAGGAGAGAAACTCTCCTTCCTCCTCCTTCTCCCATGCAAGAATGGTCATTTATAGACTCCAGGTTTCCAGAACATTTGGATCTTTTAGGAACACTTGCTTTATGCAGCCTCCTTATTCTAGCAGTTTCGAGTTAACCACAAATCATCCTTACCAGCAATGGTGATGGCAGGGAGCAGATAATTCAGATGATCTTAAGAGATCCAGGCTGAGTGAACTTCAGTTGCTCCTTTTGGGCTCAGGTGAATTTTAATATGTATGTTTTGGGGAGGTTTTCTGTTTGCTTAACCGAAAGACAGATTTCTGTAAAGATTTGGTATGTCTCAAAATTTTGATGAGATGGACGTGTGAGTACAAGTCATTTGCTTGGAGGCAAGGAAAGCCTGGAATCTGGGGTTGCAGCATGAAGCTGTAGGTGGATGGGGCACCAGGAGTGAATCGGGGAGAAAGCGTGGGTAAAAATCAGTTGTGTTTGCTGGAGGGAAATAAGTGTTAGTGTTTGCTTGTTTAATGTTTGTGAAAGTGGTTAATTGTAGCACAAAAGGAATTGTTGTAGATGTCCCCTGTGAGTGTGCAGCCGGCCGGCTGTCCGTGGCTGTCCGTCGGTCGGTGTGCGGCGCGGGGCCGGCGGCGGGAGGAGCGGCTCGGTCAGCCGGCCTGCAGCTGGGTGCTCGCCTGGCGTGGCGGAGGAGGTCACGGTGACCTCGGGCCCGTACCAGCGTCCACCTCCACGTGTGTGGAGAGCACATGGCTAGCACAGGGCCTCGCTGGCATGGCGGGGCTGCCCGCGGGCGGCCGTGAGCTGGCACTGCCCCGTCACCGGCGCAGGGCTGGCTCGCTGCCCCGCGGGCAGTGACACGGCATGGCCTGTGACGTTGTGTAACCTCCTCGCTGCATCGCCTTCTCCTCCTCATCCTCTCTGGCAGCTGCTCATGGAGTATCCTGAGCACTGTTTTCCTTGGCAGTGCCAAAGCCGTGGGTCTGTGACTCAGTCATGGGATTCTGTTGTGCTAAAAACTTGAGCACTGTGTATTTGCCTGAAAAAAACCCAGATTATTAGAAATCTGATTTGAAATTTCAGCATTCAGAAACAAAAATCATCTTTTTAGTTTTGTTTTACTGCAGTTTGAATTTAGGTTTGATCTGTTTCAACAAAACTAACATCTATCAGTGTGGGGATGGCCACTGATCATGTGCCAGGGTCCGTGTGTTTCACTCACAGGCTCAGTGTTTCCCTTGAAAAGAGAACAGGGCAATTGTACAAAAGAGATTTAAAAGTAAAAGCTCTTACTCTTAGGATAGCAAAGCAGTTTTTCACTAAAGGGAAAAAAAAAAAGCCCAAAAAAACCCAAACCCAAATGAGCCTCGGAGGGGAGGAGCACAGTGCCGACCAAAGCTCTGCACGGTGACTGCTCTGCTCCTGCAGGCACTGTGACAGTACACTGATTGTTGCAGCCTCTCTTCCTACAAAATCCTTCCTTCCCCCCTTCCCAGCTGGAACTTCTTAAAAACAGGCTGTTTATTTCCTTGGCTGGATTTAAATATTTGTATCTGCATCAAATCAGATAAGTTAGAAAGTTAAATTCCAAACTTCCCATAGAGCTGTCATTTTAATTTATCCTTGGACCTGGGCTTGTGCTCTGCAATAGTAAATTAGAATTTGCAATTAAGCACACTGTTGCACAAAGGAAATGGGGCCCAACGCAGCTGGAAGTTAATAATCCCTTTAGCTGGTGATTTAGCTTGAGGCGGTGTGGGCTGTTGTGCTGCGGCCCTCAGCTGAGGAGGGTGTCCAGCAGCTGAGTTGGCTCCAGACCCCAGCACACACCAGCCAGGTCTGTTTGTTATGTGGGCCACCTCGGCTCTTGTTCTTCATCTTCCTGCCTGCGAAGCCTGGGTGAAATTGCTGGAGAGCTCTGGGAAGTTTGTAAGATGCGTGGAGCGATGTGGAAAAAACCACAGTGAGAATAAAATGCTGTTTGCTTTGAGAGAGCAGAGCCTTGTCCCCTTGCTTGCTGCTGAGCAGTGTCCCCAGGCAGAGGACAGGCAGGCCAGGCCTGTCCTGCCCAGAGCCAGGGAAGGGGCTGCTGGGGAGCACGGCCCAGCCCGGCACATGTCAGACACAGCTCGCAGCCCGTGCAGCTGGGCCTTCAGACTTGATTCTCTCTGAAGGATTCCTTGCCCCTAGGAAATGTAATCATCTTCTTAGAAAGCTGACTGAAGCCCTTAAGCAAGACTGCTGCTCGGTGTTCTCAAACTGTGCCTGTTATTGTGGCACCTGAACACCCTCCAGTTTCGGGGGTTATTTTCTATTGTACATTTAGTGTCGGGTGGCATCCAGGTGATTTGCTCACCAGGTGACACTGGGACAACTGGCATACAGCCCAGCCCAGCCTGTCAGTCTTGGGTTGTGCTGCAGGTCCTGCTTGTTGGCCAGTTTCCCCAGTGCAATTCCAATGCTGACTAAATAACAATGTGCTTTCAAAATCTGAGATGCAACTGAGCTTCCCAGGGCATGCAAAAGGCAAAGAGCAGAAGTCTTTGGAAGGTGTCGAAACAAGGCACCACTGTGATCCCTGCACACACTGCTCGAGTATGGCAGGGGCACTGGGGGGCTGCTGTGCTGACAGATAGGTTGTGGTCCTGCAGAGCAGTTTTGGCTCTGTTTGTGAAATAGACTTTGCTTACAAATGCACAGAGGTCTTCTGGCAGCCCTGCTTGTGTTGCTAGACACAAAACGTAGCTGTGCTGAACTGAGGATTTATAGTATGGCTAGTTTATCGTTATTACCTTGGGAATGGGCAAGAAGGGTGAAATTTCCTTCTCCCAGCAAGCTGGACTGCAGACACAAACCCACAGGTCTGACAATGGTTGTGGTTAAAGACCGGAACTCATTTACATTCAGGCACTGTTGTGGCTGGATTATTGATCAAAATGCATAAACCAAACCACGGTGCTGAATCCTGTTAAGGTCCCCACCTTGGTGAGGATGGCTGTAACTGTTGTTTTTTATTCTGTGCCAGCTATGAGGTGAGTATACTCATCTTCTGTAAAGCTTGCCTAGTAGGAGTTGGGTCCATCAGTACCTGCCTTGCCTCCCTCACGTGAGCAGCATTCACATGCCAAGCTGTGCTGCTTCATGTTGTTTACCTGACCTGATCCACTGATTCTATCTTGTCTAATTAGCCTGAATCTCAGTGCCAGTACTGAAGGCCTCCAGCATCCATAGGCTACGGTCATGCAATCTGGTGTCATCTGTAGATTTCAGAAAGTGATGAGAAATAAGACCTTCCAAAAAACCAGTGTTTAATATAAAGCAAGTTGGAAGCTGCTTAAAAATGTAAGACTGAATTCCCAGCTGTTCCTCCAGCTGCAGCAGGACCTGTCTGCAGGGAGGCTCATCCAGGGAGCCATCAGGGCATTTTTATTTGCAGGATTGGCCACAAAACATGTCCTGTAGTAGTGATTAAAAATGTCCAGCATTTGGACCTTGTTGAGTGATTGAAGGCTGTTTCTTAACCTTCGCCTAGAGGGATGGTGATTTTTTTTAAAGTGTCTCACTCATTACTTGTACGTGAAAGTTTGGAAAGGGTGAATGGAATTGTAAATCTCTCAGTGTGTTTGTAATTGTCAGAAAATCCACACCTGTTCCTCTGCTGTCATTTAAGTAGTAGTTTGAAGAAGCACGCAGGGTTGTAAAAACTAAACCAGCCTGTGAGTGGATTGCAGCACAGGGTTTAGGAATGCTGCTGTGTGGTAGCTGGAGTGTTTTGGGGGCTGTTGCTTGGTCTGGTTGCCACCTGCTGTCAGAGCTGGCATGGGAGGGGAGACAGGGCATGGGAGGGGAGACAGGGCATGGGCCCTAACGAGAGTAGTGATAATTACTGCTTGGTTGCATGGGCTCTGTTTTATGTGTGACATTGCAGAAGTCGCCTGCCTTTAAAACGCAGCAAAAGCCCCAAACAAACCAAAGGCGACCCCTCAGCCCAGCAGAGGAGCTCCAGGCCTGGGCCCAGCTCGGTGAGCAGCAGTGGCAGTGCCGTGGCACGGTGGGCACCGTGGCTGCTGTGCCAGCAGCAGGGCAGACCCAGCCCCTCCAGCACAGACAGAGGTTTCCACCCGGGCACAGCTTTGCCTCGTGGCCTTGTGCGGGTGCTGGAGTCGGTTTGTGTTTAACAGCTGGGTTTTGTGTCTTCCCACTGCCACCATGGCCCTGACAGTGAGGGAGGTGGATGGAGAGAAATCTTCTGGTGACCCAGATCTGCTCTGGGGGCCGTGGGTGGAGCTGCTGGGATGTGAGTAACTGGCACTGACCTCCTTAGATGGATGGGGTAACAGGAAGGAGAGGTGGTGCGGGAGGATGGCACCATTCTCTGAGTCACCAGGGTCTTGGACCTGCTGCTGTGGTGTGGGGGAGTGGTTCTGCCAGAGCCCTTGGCTGTTGGGACCGCCATCCCCTGCCAGAACTGTGTTTAGGGAGGTGTCCTCTCCAAAATGCAAAATTTGAATTTCTTGTGTCCTTGGGAGTCATATCAAGGAATAAACCAGACCTGCATAACTGGTGGCAGCCAGCATGTGTGGGTCCAGTGACTGGCCTGGGGATGGCTCTGTTTTTCCCCGCTTTGTTGCACTGTGGGTTCCAGAAATTGCTGCCTTGTTTTTTTTCTTTTTTTTCCCTGGATTTATTTTTTGTCTTCCTGATCTGGATTCTTCCTCCCCTCTGCCCCAGTGACTGTTTGCACTTTGTCCAGAGCGTGGTGCTTCAGGAGCCCAGTTCTTACAGGTCAGTGCAAACAGCCACGTCCCAGCCCTAGTTTTGATCACAGATTATGGCCTGATGTCTCTTTTTATCAGGAGCCTGAAGTGCATTTATCAGTGTGAAATGATAAATGTAAATACCAACGCATGTTCTCATTTTCCATGATTGCTCTGCTCCAGGCAGATTTCCTATTCTGGGAAGTATTTCTGTCTAGAAGTTCATCCCTACCTTTGCTGCCAGGTTGAGCAGTGGTGGGTGGTGCCCACCCCACTGGGACCTGCCAAAAACTGGGTGCAGCCTGTGCAGCGAGGACCTGCTCCTTCCCTCAAGGCCCCGTGCTCGTGCCTGCGCGAGGGTGAGGTCACCTCCCGGGATACAGCAGCGCTCCTTGGCTGCCGTCCTCGTCCGGGGCTTGAACACGTGGGAGAGCTGGGTCACGAGGCTGCTGGCAAACACCCACAGCCTGGCTCTTGGTGCAGGGGTCACACTCGTGGGGAGCGAGGGACAGGCTCTGGTTCACTTGCAGGCTTTACTTTGGTTTCGGTCCTGGCGTGAAGTAAGAGTTTGAGATCTTGGGAGGCTGAAGCTGGGACGTGAACACTGGGAGCCTGAAGTCCTTGTCTTGTGCGTCCCCCCCATTAGCACACAGGCTGTCCCCTCTCCCAGTCTGCTGGGGACTTGTCACGGCGAGACCCTCACCCTGTTCTCCTGGTGCTGGGCACGGCCTGTTAATGTCTTAGGGCCTTGGGTCAAGCCCGTTGCGCTTTTACCTTGTGTTTGGGGACAGCGAGGCTGTGTTCCTGTGCTGAGCAGAGGCTCCTGTGGCACAGGCTGCTGTCCGGTGTGGCTGTGGGTGGTGGCAGTGCCGGGGTGGCTGCAGCACTGTGGTGACGTCGGTCTGTGGTGGTGCCGTTGTGCCCCACCTGTGTTTTCCCGTCAGTGGTACCAGGCCAGCACATCTGGCATCGCTGTGGGATCTCATCTCCGAGAGCCGGCAGAACGAAGCAGTTGCCATGGAAACCATGGCTTTGGTTCCCGTGGCAACCAGCCGGGGTTCGCACACGGCTGCTTCTCGCGGACAGAGGGGCTGATTGGCATCGGCAGGAGCCGGGCCCGGGGCTCTGCGGTGCAGGGGCAGGGTCTGGCAGGTGCTGTCACCTTGGTGAGTGCAGGCAGAGGCTGGGGACGCTGGCCTGAAGCTGGGAGAACTGACTGCTCACGTTCCTGCTTCCGTAGGCTCTGCTCCATCGCAGCAGGTCGGGCGGGGTTGGGGTGAGCGGTTGGTGTAGGTGCTGAGCTGTGAACAAACTGCTCGTGGCAGCGCAGGAACGCAGACAATTTAGCACGATTCGAAGTAGGAACGCCCAGAATTGGTAGAAGTGATGGAAAATCCCCAAGTCCTACAGGTGAGTGTGGTGCCTTGGCCAGTGGAGTTTTGGCAGCTGGGGCTGTTTGGGTTCCATCTGGGGCTGTGTGGGGCTGTAGCTGGTTCCCTAGCATCCCTCTGGTCCTGGTTGGAATGTTTTTGGAGTCAGGCTGGTGGATGCTTGCTCCTGCTGTGAATCTCCTGCACCACGGCAGTCCCAGCAAGAATAAGATCCTTTTCTTAGGATTTAGGGTTTTTTCCAATACATATAGGAATCAAAGCTCTGTGCAGCAGTGGAGAGCCTAACCAGCTGGTCTGGTCTGTGCTGGAGGTCCTGCAGGTCAGTGGCAGCTCAGGACCCCCCCCGATTCAGCATGTTGAACTCTGTGGCACCAGCTGTGATCCCCAGAGCGGAGGGTTGAAGAATCTGGCTCAAAATTGCAAATCACTCTCCTGATTGCTCATTGATGAGGTATTTTCAATCAGTGAATGCCATGTAGAAGAAGAAAACAGCTGAAATGTGCTTTGGAAAAGCTCATAATTGAAAGCGTGTTTTTAAACCGCTAATGAAATGTTTGAGGGGAGCCGTGTAATAAGGCCTTTTAAACCTCACTAATGCCAGCCACAGGGCCAGCAACATTCCTGAGGCAGGCACAGGGAAGGTGTTGGGGGCATTGTTTCCAGTCTTGACATGAGAGTGAGCAATTTAATTACAGACAGCTATAAAATGGAAAATTCTTTGCAGTGACAAATGACTGTTGCCACACAAAGAGAGCAGGAGTTGGTGTATGGTTTGTTTAACAAATAATGATGGGGAGACACACACAAGGACCAAACAGTGGCTCCAGAACAGCCAAGATACTGGGCACAAAGTGGGGAAGTGTTACTGCTGGAATTGTGTCAGGCCTTTGCTGTTGCTGCAGTCGTCCGGTCTCACATCAGTAATCCAGGTGGATAAAGGCTGCCAAGGAGCTGACAGGTACAGGAGGAGAACTAGATACTCTAGGGGAGCAAAAGCAAACCCACATGTGGATTTTAATTTGGTTGCAGGTGTTTAAGTAAAAGATGAAGAGACTCAGCACTGCCCTTGTGTCCTTGTCACCGCTTCCACCTGCGCATGGAGCAGCCCCTGCTGTGCCCAGTGTGGTGATGCTTGGCAGGGGAGGCTCAGGCCCTTGCTCTGCTGCAAAGGGCTCACTCTCAGCTTCAGCTCAGCAGAACTGAGAATGTTCAGAGTGGAACATCATCTGCTTTCGCCAGAGCCAGCAGCTGATTTGCAAAATCTCACAAGCATCAAAAGCCATGGATGAATTCATGAGGAATGAAGGAATGAGGAAATCCATGATTTCTTCCTGGCGTAGCTCAGCTTCCCTCTTGGCAGGGCCGGGGTCTACTCTTTTAAGTGATGCTCACATCGAATTTTTTTAAGTGCACAGATGTGAAAAATAGAAGAGTTCTAAAGTCGTAGCTTCCGTAGGTTCCTCACACTGCAGTGTAACAGTTGCCTAGGCAACCAGGGTTCCCAATTGCTTAACAGGGAATAAAGAAATGCTGTAATGATGGAGGCACGGACGTAAGAAGGAGGGTCCGTGCTGGGGCCTCGTGCTTGCAAAGAGCAGTGTGGGGTGGGCTCTGCTGCTCAGCAGAACTGGCGCTGCCGTGGTGCGCGTGGGCTGTGCTCAGTGAGGTGCCACCCCTGCAAACACAGCAGAGCTGGAGGGGCACGCCTGGCCTTCCTGGGGCCAGCCCAGCCTGGCCGCTCTCTGAGGGAAAGCAGAAATGCAGGGAACTTCAGTGATTTTTCTGCTGTGGAGAAACAGGATCAGTACTTCATGAGCCAGGTTAAGTGTGTGTCCTTCAGGATCTTGGCAAGCAGCTTAACTGTCATCCCAGGTGCCAGCACCAGACGTGAACCCTTGCCGTGGTCCTTCCCAGTGGCTGTGGAGGTGGGTCAGATGGCAGCCTCTGCCCTGCAGCTGGCCCAGGCCTCTGCCTTCATGAAATTCCAGATCTTGAAGGAAAGGTGGTTGGGGATTTGTATGAATTTCTTTTATCAAAATTTAATTCTCAGTTACTGTGTTGTTTGTAGTTTTAGGGTCCCCTCTGCCCTTTTCAGTGCTACCATTAGATGCCCATTCTGTTGGAAAATTCCAAAGGCTTCGGTTTGGGGAAGAGTGTCTGTGTGGTTATATGGTCTTTTAAAGCAGCTGGTTTTGTATTGCATGGGGTCCATGGTGATAGTGCTGAGAGAAATTCCTGTTTTAGAAAAACATCCTGGGGATCAGTGGGTGTCTCTAAAGGTTCTGATGTGCAGGGGCAGGTCAGTGACCACAGTCCCGATGACTAAGAGTTGGCTGTCACTGTGGACTTTCTGTTGACTGACGGGAAATCCTGGCACCTGATGTGGGCAGGATGATTTGCAGAAAATAATCTGCCAGGAGGCGAATGTCAGAGCTGTGTGTCCTGGGGCTGGCAGTGCCACGGTCAGAGGGCGCGCGGGGAGACGCGCGGCTGCTCCGTCCACACGGGCTGCGGTGGCAAGAAGTGCAGAGGCAGGAGGCTCCCTGCTCCCTGTCCCTCGATGTGTGCTCGTTTCTGCAGTGGGACCAGGGCTGTTCTTGCTCCCAGGCTCAGCTCCCAGGGCAGGGCACACTCCCAGTCTCTGCAGAGCCTGGGAGGGGACTGCACTTGCACGTACCTGCGGAGAGCAGGGCACTGCTCAGAGGGAGCTGCAGGACAGGGAAGAGGGCTCCAGTTAATCCCACTCAGTTCATTATTAGGCCAGAGCAGCTCAGCCTGGAGATCCGACTTTACCAAGTGAGCTCCAGTGAGTTGCATCCCAGAATAGTTTTTGAAAGATTGCAAGTGCCTCCAGCCCATCTGCTGCTCCAGCCTCCCCAGCAGCTCCCCTTGGAGAGCTCCCAGCTGTGCTGGGGCGCCGGGAGGAGGTGCAGACCCAGCGAGGGGCTGCCGGGAGCTGGCGCCCAGTCAAGGGCTGGGACTGCTGGTACTGAGGGAGGCAGAGCCCACAGGGCCGGGCTTGGACCAGTGCCACGTCCCAAAGCCTGTGGAGTGCAGAGTGCCTGCAGAGTGACATGGTGAACTCCCTGGCTCTCTTGGCTGGGAAACTCCTCCTAGTGCTTGTTAGGAGTTTGCCTGCCTTCCCAGTAATTAAAAGTTTGTAACTAATTACCAGCTGCCCTGCTCAAACCTCGTAGCAGTGCTTTCCCCCAGTGCTGGGAGTCTCCTCTCACAGCAGGGAATGAAGCCAAATCTGCTTGAATATGCTTGTGCTGTGCCCGCTGCGGGTGCCGAGGCTGCTGCGGGGATCTCGTGCCTGCTCCTCCTGGAGAGCTGTTCCTGTTCTGTCCTCTCGTGCCCTGCGTGGAGAGCAGCTTTGGGGAGATGCTGCAGAGAGGGCCTGGGCTGGTGTTTGCATAGCAGATTTAGCCTCAACCTTTCTTCTACTTGCCTCTTTCCTGATGACGTAGTGAGGGGAAGACATTCAGACGAGTTGCATGCAAGTCTTCTTGCATGTTTAAACCTGATCCAGGAGCTTGCACCTTCCTCATCACCTTCACCTTCCCCTCCATTGCTCCGTGTCTCACCCACACCCCTTTGCAAGGGGATCAGAGCACACGCAGCACATGAGTTTTCTGGGTCAGGCAAAATGCTTTGGCAGTCTCTGCAAGAGACTTTCAAACTAGCCTGTGGATTTGGGCCTCAGCCACGTCAGAATCTCTGAGCTACAGGTCAGGGCTGGTGCAGAGCCAGAATTCCGGGAGTCCCCATCCTCCCTTCCTGGCTGTCCCCATGGCCATCTCCCTGTGGTGGGCTGCAGGTCTGCTGGGCTTGCCCAGGACACAGCTGTGGGGTCGTGGTGTTGGCCTGCTTTGGCTTGAAAAGCAACAGGAGAGAAAGAACTGCTCTCTTTGCCTGAAAACCCTCTGTTTTGAGGAGCTTTTAGCTGATCTGGAGGGAGAGGAACTGTCTCCACTGACACACCTGCAGTGGTTGTGCCCTGCTAACACACATTGTTTGGCTCTTCTAAAAATACTTCCATTATTGTTATTACCAGGATAAAGGTAGCAGCAGGAGCTGCCCTAATCTGTGTTGCCTTAGGCTGCATTAAAGGCTGGCTGAACAGGCTTAAAGGTCCTTCCCAGCAAACCTGTGAGCTACAACACAGACAGAGCTATTGCAAGTCATGAGGTCAGGCTCTGATTGTACTCATCCTGGAGAACCTGAGAGAGAAATAAAGAGCATGTGTTAAGAAGACCATGAGCTTGGTCTTCTGCCACGTGTGGGGTTTGGTTTTGAGCTCAGTGCTTGCCAGCAGTGAGGGAATAGGAGCATCTGTGTGGGTTCCGTGTGGCTGGTATTTTCAGAAGTGTGTGTGGGATTTAAATTCCCAGTGGTGAAACTTAACTTCAGAAAATGGACAGTCTGTACATGGTTTTACAGATTTCACCTAAGTTTGTCTCCTTTATGCATGTAGTAAGTGTGGCCCTGGGCTTGGGGACCAGGTCTCTGACTGCAGTGCTACACTGCTAGCTTAAAAACTCTTAAAACAGGCCTGTTGTTCTCTGCTGCACTTGCAATAGTTGATCCCCCTCAGGTCTGTGTGGTTTGTATTTCCCAGCAGTAGTGCTGGGCAGTGTGGGGCATTTCTCTTTATTGTGCTGGCTGATGCAGCAGCGCCCCTGACCTTACCCAGTGCCAAGGGGGCATTAGCAAGAGAGGACGACGTGCGCCCTTCCTTCGTGTTTGACCTCAGGATTTCCCTGTGATGCAGAGGGTTGTTGGTTCTACCATCTGCCATCTGTTCTAGGTCAGGAGCTCTTGCTGTGGTGCATGTTGGTCAGAAGCTCATCAGTACTTACGCTTTTTCTTTCCTTCTAAGCATTTCAGTTTTGGGGGCTTATCAGTTTTCCCGCAGAAAGCATTCAACCAGAGCAATACTTTATGTGCCAGCTCTTGCCCTTCCCTTTCTGCCTGAATTCGGCAGGTGTAAATATAGCTGAACACATTTTACACCAGCGTGACAATATAAAAAACGAGCTGTGGACATGGGAGTGACCAGATTAGTGTAGGTCATTCTTGTCTTTGTTCTCATTATATTTTTTTTCTTTTCTCTGTCTTTAGACTTTAAAGAGGAAGGAAAAAGAATATGAACACGAGATGGAGCGGCTGGCGAGAGAGAAAATCGCTACCCAGCAGCGGCTGGCAGAACTGAAGAACGAGTTGAGCCAGTGGATGGATGTCTTGGAGATTGACAGAATTATTCGACAGACTGTTCAGCCAGAGGATGACCAGGCATCTACCTCGACAGCATCAGGTACCCATAATTTTTCTCTCTTTCTCATCATCATCACAAAAGGTCATTGACACAGTTGAATCGGAGTGGTGGGGATCTTCATTTAGCAGCGTCAGGGTTTCTTTGCGTTCAGAATAAAGTAGAAGGTTTTGGAGTGTTTCTAATGATTGATGTTGTTAATAACACACTGCTGCTCATGTGAAGTAAACGGAAACTTGTGCATCAATGTCCGGTAGATAAAAAGTGCAGGTTTGCACATCCAATCTCATTGTGGAGATAAATCCCTGCTTTCCAAACTGAGCTTTTTTTCTTGCACAGCTCTGCAGCCCTGCTTATTAGAAATGGGCATCCTGGTGTATTTGTGTGGATGTGGGAGGGTGTTCAGCACATACAGAAGAAGCATTTGGTACAGGGAGGATCACCAGAGCATTTGAACAACCTAATGAGCCTTCACATTGCGTGAGAAGGATTCACAGTGAAGATGAAATGACACTAATGGATATCTGACGTGCAGTTCCCAGCGAGGAGTTTCTGTGAGCTGGGAGAGTGCATGCTTCGCTCCACACCAGGGATCTGCAGCAGGAAGAGTAGGCAGTCCGTGGATGTAGAGCTTTGCAGAGACACGGAGGCTGTAGCAGTGCGTAACCATTCACAGCAGTTCCTTCAAGTCAGCATTTGCTCTTGGCATGCCAGGCAGACGATACCGCAGGTTCTGGGAAGGGAAAACCTGAGTTTGTTCAGGCTCATCACCTCTGATCTCAGGAGCAGGCTCCGGGTGTAGGCTGGTGGAAGTTGGGAGTAGCAGTGCTTTGTCATTAGAAGTGTCAGCTGTTCCCTCTGCAGTGGCCTCTGCCCAGAGTGACCGCATCAGGCTACTGCTTACCAGAGCTTGTGAAGGGCAAGCGTCTTCCCTGGTGTTCCTGCTGCTTCTGTATCTTCTGAGATTTTTGTTCTTTGCTGCATGGCTGGCACTAGAACAGGCAGTGCAGGGTGCCGGGCTGGTCTTCCTGAACTCAGGGCCAGTATGTTCCTGCTTTGCTTCCTTACTTCTTGGGCTGGACAAGAGTCCGTTTCCCAGAACCAGAAGAGAGACTTGCTGCCACGTTTCTCCATGGCTGTTTCCTTCCTGCTCTGGGAGCAGAAAGGGTGATGCTGATCAGTGGAACCACTGGCTGGGAAAGGAACCCCTGTTCTCTTCCCAGAAGGAGCCCATTTCAGCCCAGAGCTCAGCCAGGTGCTTTCTGTTGGCCTCTGCTCATGGTGCTCCCCTCACGTGCCCAGTGAGACCTCTCAGCCTGTTGGGAACACCCTGCTCTAGCTGGGTCTTTGAGCTGTCTCCCCTGCCTTGCTCCGGGTCCTTGGCCCACAGGCAGCGAGGAGAGGGCTGTGCCGTGCCGTGCCGTTGTGCTGTGCCGTGCTGTTGTGCCACCAGCCTGTAGCTCAGTGATGCCTCCTGCACGTCTCTTCTGCCGATGCTGCCTTTTAGGGAGGCTCGTTGGTCCAGTTCATGCTCTGCTTGCTTTTTTATGGGAGTTTCTTCCTTTCGTGTTTTCCAGAGGGTGAAGACAACATGGATGAAGATATGGAAGATGACAGGCCAGTGAACTCATTACCAAAACTCACCCAGCGCCAGCACCCAGAGCTGCTGAAAGCCGTCCCCCCCAGTGCTGCTCCCCCCCTCCCCACNCATCGTGGCGGCCTCGACCGTGCAATCGACTGTTATCGCCCACACCGCCACCACCCACGCCTCGGTCATCCAGACTGTCAACCACGTCATTCAGGGTCCACAGACCAAGCACATTGCTCACATTGCACCTTCCACATCCAGCCCCGTGCAACTCACCACTGCTGCTCAGCCCATCGGCCACATCACTGTGCACCCGGCCACCATCAACCACATGGCCCACCTGGGCCCGCAGCTGCCCATCTACCCCCAGCCCGTGGCCGTCAGCCAGCCCGTCGTGAGCCACATCGCTCACACCATCTCGCACCAGCAAGTGAACGGCACCACGGGCCTGGGCCAGCCGGCCGTCATGGCCAAGCCGGCCGTGGGAACGCAAGTTGTCCATCACCCGCAGCTGGTCGGGCAGACGGTCCTAAACCCGGTGACTATGGTGACCATGCCGTCGTTCCCGGTGAGCACGCTGAAGCTGGCCTAGAGGGGACGGTCCAACGCAAGGTCTTTGTTGGGAACCTTTCCTAGGGAAACTCCATACATTCCAACCACGTCTGGCTCGGCGGGAGGGGAGCGCAGGAGAGCCCAGAGTGGCAGGGCCGGGCTGTCCCAGCCGCCCGGGGCCCAGCCTGCCGCCGGGGACGGGGACGCGGCCGCTCCGCGCTCGGAGTTGCTCGTCTGAGAAACTTCAAAGACAGTTGTTCATGGTGATTTTTTTTCCTTTTATGTGTAATGAGTGAACTATGGATATGATGTTCTTAAGACTTTAATTTTGCCCTCTTATGTGTTGCTTCTTTGTAGAATAAAAATTGCTGATCTCTTTATCGAGACATTGCGTAGAATGGGAAAAAAATCATAGAAGTCTATATTTATATATATGTGTGTATGTGTGTGTATATATATGTATATACATATATATATAAATATAACATTTGAAGGCCTTTTGTAAGGTTGATTATTTTGCAGGATTATGAGACAAAATTCATTTTTGGAGGAAGAAGACAGTGTCCTCTCTAAACAAGAAACTATAAGATAGATGGTTTGGTGGACCAGAGTACAGTGACAAAAAACCCCAACAACAAACCACGAGTCAAACCATGTTAAAGGTATTTCCCATCAGTATATTACATTTCAAAAACCATCTAAAATCACTGTGACTTGTTACGGCATTTTAAGGAAATTCTCTGTCCTGTCTAATAAAAGGAAAAAGAATACACAACCAGACTTGATTTGTTGCCATTTTATAAATGACTTGATTTTTATACCTATGTCAAAAAAATACTGTTTTTTATTACTTTAATGATTGACAGTGCTTTGTTTGGATGTTTTTGGGGGAATTTGTATTTTGTCTGGCTTGGTTTGCTGATGCAATAATTGATTTTGCAGATCTCTGCATGGCATGGCCCTGGTCAAGGTCCCTCCTACCGGTCCAAGCCCCCCCACGTTTCTCGGGTTTGTTGTTTGGCAGAGGCACATACTTTGTGCTGGCAGCTTGCAGGGCGTTTCTGTGGCCTGGTGGATGGAACCTGGGACAAGAAGACAAGAGAAATGAGGTAGATTTGTTGCATAGGTTAATGTTTGTCAGTTTGTTCTGTCCTGACCACGCTTTGGTGTGGGAGCCGGTGGGTTCGGAAAGGGATAAATGGGGATGTGGTTCCCTTCCAGAGCGCAGGCAGTTCGAACAGCTTTGTTCCCTTTGACAGGGAAGCAGTCTCTCCTCATGCAGGATAAGGGTTTGCTGCAGGAGATCAGTGTGAGAGCTTGTGTCTGACAGTGAGACGTGCACCAAAGAACTCTCATCCCTCAGGACCTTCCCGTTTCCCCTTCCCAGTGGTTGGGACAGACCTGTCTGAGGTCAGTGGCAAATCCCAGAGAGCCAAGGGAGGAGGAATGCTGTTTGGCTCTACTGGTGCCTGCCAGCCTGCCCAGGAGGCTGCTTAGGACGTGTTGCACTGCTGGGTGAATGTTCTGGTCCTTGCACTGTGTGTGTTATTACTGCTGTGAATGACCTCCATTCTGTCTTCCTCTCTTTTTAAAACAAGTATTCCACAGTCCTTACTGCAGGCAAAATGCTGCTGTAGCCAGCAGCTGTTCTAGGGCAGGATGAGAGGGTGGTCCCACATCTGCCCAGGAGCTTTGGGAGAGGAGGAGGTTGGGGTGGCTGAGCACCTCACCCCTGCCTGGCTGTGTCCAGAGTGGGGACGAGGTCTTCTGCAGGTAAACAGCATCCATGCTCTGCCCAAAAGACCTGTTGACTCTAGCAGGACTTCAGCCTATTGAGGACTGGTGTGAACAGTGTCAGGGGTTTAATTGAGAACATATGCCTGTTCCATACAGTCCCGAGTTAAAACTGGTCTGGAGGCAGGAGAAGTGACTGCAGAGGCCAGGGGTGATTGTGCCTTCTGAGCAGGTGTCACTGGGAATTGTGTGAAGTCTGTTTATAAAGCCCCAGTTACCACTTTTTTTATTGTTCTTTCATGCATTCTTGAGTTCAGGAAGCTCTTGGCTGGGCTGCCAGCACAGCTCCTGCAGAATGGACAAACCTTGAAGGATTTCTTATCCTAAAACCCCATTCAAGCAGATCATTTGTTCTTGTTCCAGTGCACCATTAACAATGGGGGATTCCCGGAATTGCTGGGACTTGGTTGTCCTTTGTCCCTGCAGGTGCTTTCCCAAGGAGGCCGTTGTGTGCCAGTATTTGAGAGATAGGGTTGGGTCAGAAACTCCTCAGCGCTGAGTATGTGCAACAGGCTCACCTCCCTCCTCAGGAGGGAGTGTGGCTTTGCCTTCTGCAGCAGTGTCAGGACAGGGAGGATGTGTTTTTCTGCCTTTTTTTACTGTTCCAACTGAGAAAATAACAAAATCTCCTCATTGAAGGGGAAGGAGCCAGGTTGAGAATGGGCTCAGTGCAGGAGCATTGGCCGAGCCCCAGAGAGCTGAGCTTTCTGCTGGGTTATTGAATGGCCTGTGCTGTATGGACAGGGGTGCTGCTGACCTCATCTTCTACTCCCTTATGGTTTAGAGCAAAGAGTGGCCCTGCCTTGCCCAGTCCTGTATCTTTGCCAGTTTTTCGTTCCCCTTGGAGTTGTGCCATGCTGTGTGTCTGTCTGATCCCCTTCATGGGTGTTGGCCTCCACCTTAGGATCGTCTCCCTTGGCCAGCCCTGAGCTGCTCCAGATGTCCTGTTCTCATCTGCCTTTTTCAGGGCTACCAGAAACATTTCTTTGAGATTCTTCTTTTTGTTTTTTAAAGTCAGCAAACTTCTCTCTATTCTGTGGGAAGAAGAGCAGCCACAGCCCTTCCTTCTCCACTTCTGTTATTCCTGCTCAGAAACTTTGGATTTACACTGATGCTCTTAGAAATCCCATTCAGTACTGTATGACAAGGGGCACTTTAGGAATGTCTCTCCTCCTTTGATACATGTTTTCCCTATGGAGAAAGCTATATATAAATATATATGTACACTTGGGGATTCATAAGATCTAATTTGTCCCCCAAAAAATCAATAAATATGAAGTTTACAAGAAATCTCTTCTGTTGTTGAATAATATTAGTTCTTGGTACCCATACCACAGAAACAATAGAAAATGGGGTTTCTGCCTAGTAGTTTGAGAGGATTTTCTGTCGTGTCACACCTGGCTCAGAGCCTGTTGGTCAGTGGAGATGGTTCTGCCGAGGGCAGGGGACCTTGCAGCCCACACACTCCGTGTCCTGCTGCTGACAGCCAGAGCATGCTCAGGAGCTGGCCCTGTGCTTGGAGCTCAGCCAGCATGGCCAGGGGTGTTTGCAGCTGGGCAGATGTGTGGGCACAGAGCCCCAGGGATGCCGTGGGGAAACCTCGTGCTGCCGGGCTGGGCTGAGCCTGCCCGCGGCAGCCCTGGTGCCTGCCAAAGCCACTTCCAGCTCGCCTGCCAGGGAAGTGCAGGCAGAGGGCAAAGAACGCAAACTGCTACTTCAGAATGATCCTGGAAAGAGCTCTTAATGCTGACACTTTAGATACAGGAATGTATTCCTGACCTCACCAGTAAAAATTAGCCAGATCTGTGTGGTTTATCTTAGGAAGGGAAGTGATCTGATTTCCTGCATTCTCTGCAGTTGCTTGAGTGGGATCCGATAGGCAGCGGGTCGTGTGTCCCTGGGGGCACAGTGGGGGGCAGCTGGTGACCCACATTTCACATGGGGAAATAAGGGCTGGAGCCAAACTGCTGCCGTTGGGGTTTTTCTGCATGTGTGTGTGTATGTCCGTCTGTCTGTCCATGCTGGGGCTGAGTGCTGGGTGTTGAAGGCCAGAAGGGCTCCAGTGTCACCACTGGGCCCCTGGCCACTGGCACGGCTGGATTTTGGTTTCTTGAGCAGAGCTGGACAGAGGGGACAGCGCTTCTCAGAGGCCTCTGCTCTCCGGGCGCCCACGGCGTGTCCGGAGCGTTCCTCGTCCCACTGAGCTGGCTGCTGCCGCTGCTGTGGGGCTCCTTGTCTTTTTTTGCTTTGTTTTATTTCAAAGTGGCCTTCTGTAACAAAAGAACAAAAGAAACAAAAAAAAAAGCCTTTGGGTGGTTTAGGTGGAGGTGAGGTGTCGCTGCTGTGTCGGTGTCCGTGTGGTTGTCCGTGCGCACGCCTGGTAGATTCCTGTAGACATGCAATGCAAGGCTTATTGTGTCTGGTTTTTGTATGTAGCCTGTGTCTCTTTGGACTGGTTTGCATCCTGAGGGTGTTTTTTGCATTTAAAGAAAAAAAGAAGTGAGAACTGTTCCAGGTTGGGTGGTACAAGGGGCTCTGGGAGACCCCCTCTGTGTGCCAGGAGGCAGGGGGAAGGTGTCCTTTGCCCCAAGTGACAACGTGGTCAGTGCTTGTTTGGCTGCTTTGCTTTCTGTGATGGGTATCAAGTGTCCCCAGCGGGGTGAGCAGCCTTGGCCAGATGAACCAGTTGACCTCTGCTTATCTGAGCAGGACTTTGGCTCAGCCTGTCTCAGTGTTCAGGCACAGGCACTTGCTTAATGAGCTTAGTTAGATACGTGGCTGCTGCAGAGGGCTCTTGGAGCGGGCGTGGAGGTTGGCAGCTCTGAGCACTCGCAGGTGAGGCTCCTCTGAGACTTGGCATGTTATTTTCTGAACAGTTGTATGTTCCAATCTTATTTTGATTCTAAAAGCTATGGGGGTGAGGAGAGGAAAACCCTCACACTTAGGGCCTGTTTTCCATCCCTTGTTATTGTTTGGGATGGATTAAAATGGATTATAACACTATCTTTAGGTTATTTCTTTCCTGAGTGAAGCATCAGTTGTTAGAAGCGGATGTTTAGTGTTAAGGAAAATAGGCTGTGGATAGAATCAGTCATGGCTTCTTTCTGTCCCTGTTATACAGAACTTGATAATCCAAACTTGAACTATTAAAATACCAGCCCAAGCCCAGCACTGGATGGGTGCAGTCTTGGCAAAGGTTGTGTTTGGCTGTTCCCAGGCTGCCTCACTCGTTGTCTGGGGCTGCTGAACAGTGAAGGAAGGTCCCCCGTCGCCTCCATCCCTGCACTGTGGGTGTGGGGACAGGGCTGTTCTGTGCTGGGATTTGGTGGGAATGGGCTGTGGGATGTCATTGTGCTCCTCATCAGGCCGGCATGGCTGGTTCTGCTGTAGCTCTGGATGAGGCCCATTGATTTCACCCCGTTCCTTGTGCTGTGAATAGGAATATGAGTGTGAGGGAACGCTGGTGCAGAAGCCACCACGGCTCAGCAGGGAAATGCCCCAAACTCCCAGTCCCTCTCTGTTCTGAGATCTTCCCTGGCTGGCTGGCACGTCCTCCTTGAGGTGGTGTTGCTGTGGCAGGCCCAGGTGCCCGCGCTGGCTGCGGCGCTGCCCCGTGCCGGCCGTCGGGAACGCTCCGGCCAGAGCCCGCGCTGGCCGCTGGCCCCGTGCGCTGCCAGCGGGATCCCGCTGCGAATGCCTTACGGATACGCCTTAACAACCTGAGCCAAAAGTGTGGTGGGGCTTGACAGAGTGAGAAATCAGGGACTGACTGCAACCACCCAATGATTTATTGGCTTCTGGTCAGGCCCCAGCCTGGGCATAGCTGGGTGAGGAGCTGTGGTGGGAGTGGAGACCCCCTGCTCTGTCACTGCGTGTGACCTCCCTCCCTCCTGCCTAAAGCATTTATTTATTTATCTCGCTGTGCTCCCCGTGTTAGGAATGTGTCACTGGAGCTGCTGATTGTGAGCCCAGTCGCTGCCATTGCTGGCCCGGAGCTCCCGTCCCTCCACTGCACCTCACAGGAGCCCCTGTTGCGCTCACCTGGGCAGGTGCAGTCTGTGTTTACAGTGAGGACGTGTCACTGTGTTACCAATTTACTGAAATACTGAATATTGACAAACTAGACTGTAAAGATTTTTATGTGTTTGGATACATCTGCTACGTGAAAAAGCAACTAATTTTGTACATATTGTATTTTTACTATTCAGCTGTATAATACTGGCTCTTCATGCTCCAGAATTTAGGTATCCAACATGAATGATATCCATGTAATAAGCACTTGCCTGAAATAAATATAAAACTGAAATAAATATGCACTGAAATCGGAAACAGGTTTCTGCATTTGCCTCCCTGTGCTTTGCATGCAGATCCCTCACTTTGTTTGTGATTTCTCAGTTCCAAGAGCAGTGCCTTCCCTCCCGCCGGAGCCCTCGCAGCCACTCCAGGTGCGTGTCACGGATCCGCGGGGCTGGAGCTCACCCAGACCAGGCACAGAGCACTCGAGGGCCGTGTGTGTGTCTGCATCCAGCAGTGCTGTGCAGGGGGAAAGCAATGCCTTTGCAGCTTCAGGAATGTGTGAGAACTTGGAAAACGGTGCCCTTTCATGTGCCCTTCTCCTGCTGAGCCAAGTGGACTCGGGCCAGAGCCCATCACAGCCCTGCTGCAGGGCAGAGGGGTCCCAGCAGCCCCACTGAGGCCCAGCAGAGCAGCGGCGTGCCCAGGACCCTCCCTGCTGGGACTGTCCCAGCCCTGTTAGGCAGCTGGGCCCTGTCAAGGTGTCCTTCCTCTGCCGTGGGCTGGGGCTGTGCAGGGATGGGCTGAACGGCCTGGCCAGACCTCACTCGTGTGCACCTGTTCTCTCTTCTGCAGATGCTGAAGTTGGAGTCCCAGGTGCTCCCGGTCCCTTGGCTCCAGCAGTGGACATGATGGACGTGGATGGTCATCCAGCACGGGGCAAGTCAAACCCACGGTGGTGTTGGGGGCAGCAGGTCAGGGGGTGGGGCTGGACCCCCATGGGTGGGCTCAGGCTGGCGGTGGGGGGGACACCACGGGTCTCAATAACTGTGTTAAAAATTACTGAGACTTCACAGAGGGAATGGTGGGGGATGTGGGGGAAGGATAGAGGGACAAGAGGCAGCTCTAACCCCAGCTGTGGTGCTCAGGTGCCCTGCCCACCCCAGTCCCACCATGTAGACAGGTGAGCGCAGAGGACACAAGGACACTGAAGTTTATTGTCTTTGGATGCACTTCATAAAGGGCACATCCTTGCTGATAGGGGTAAATGCCTGATTAGCAGCTGTAACGAGCAGTGGCTGAGGGACGGCTGTGCCCCCCTCAGCACACAGAGGCCGTTGTTGGGCCTTTTTACGGTGGAATGGGGAAATCTTCCATAACTCCCCAGGGACTCATCTCCAGGCAGACCTGTTTAGCCTGAAAATGTGGAACACTGCTGCAAAAACTGCCAGTAGCAGCCAGGCAGCCAGGTGAGACTGAGGAGGGACCATCCCCACTGCAGAGGAGATGTAGCTGGAGGAGTTTAAGGGGTTTGAACAGGGACAGGGAGTGCTGGAGGAGAATCTCTCCTGGAAGTCCAGCAGCTCAGCTGGATTCAATGCAGCTGCAGCACAATCAGGCCTAAAATTTCAGGATGAAACTTTTACTTTTTAACACTTGTCATAAGCCTATTTCTGTTCCTGGGCTGGGCTGGCTCAGACTCAGCCAGTGGGTACACGAAAGCTGCCCTTAAAGTCATTTAAGGGACCTCAGGAGTCTACTTAATGGTGACCTATTTATTGCCTTCAGCACTACAGCAGATGCAGCTCATCAGAGAAACATTAATTACATCTCGCCCTGTCCTCCCAGACAGCCTCATCCCTGTTCAGTCACTGGAATCACCTTGGGGGGAGAGAAATCGCTCCCAGAGAGCTCCACGGGATGGCTTGACAATAAGTATTTATTCGTAAGTTACATTTAAACATAAATAATTGAGCAATAAAGAGAATAGTCTGCTCCCAACAAAAATAAATACATGACATTGATAAAATCCAATCAGACAGAATGTTCTAACAAATACAGCGAAGTTCACAGATTGAGTTTGTGTGAAACAGCTGTACAGAACATTCCCAACATCCCAAAGGAAAATAGTGCAGTATTATCTGTACATCCATCACTCCCCAGCCTCTGGGAGCTGGAGGGTTTTTTCTCACTCTTTTCATTCTTTTAAAAAATACTTTTTCAGTTTTCAAGTGAACAGACAGACCTGGAGCATTTTTGGGACTGCTGAGCAGCCCTGGGGGCTGTGGAGGTTGGGCACTGCTGGGACTGGGGATGGGCTCAGACCTGCACAGGGCTGGGAGCAGGGCCCAGAGCAGGGGCTGCAGGACTTTCTGTGCCAGGAGCAGGGGTCACAGCTATCCATGGAATCTGCAGCTGACTCCAAGAGCAAGAACCTGCTTCCTCCCGCCCTCCGGATGACCCAGAGATACACTTTCACCTGGCAGCAACACGTACCTGGGGACAGCAAGGAGAGCACAGGTGGGAGTTCTACCCCGTGCAGTGCAGAGGAGCCCTGCGGTCCCGGTGGGAGTCCAGTTCCCCAGCAGCCCCCACCGCTCCCCGGGCATGAGGACGAGCGGCTGCGGCCAGGGCGGCACGGGGCCAGGTGAGGGGCCTGGGACACAGACTGTCCAGGGCCACACGGAGGGCTCCACACCCCAGCAGGGGCTGCAGCAGTGACTCAGAGCCCCCCAGCACTTCCAGCTCCTTCAGCTGCAATGATCCTGCTCACAGAGACAAGGGCCTGGTTTGTGTCTGCAGGATCCCATGGAGACTCCCTCCAGAACGCTCTGCGGAGGAGGAGGAGAGTGTGCAGTGAGTGATCTGGAGGAGGCTGGGCACTGCTATCTGCTCTCCATGGGCTGTGAATCCAGGGATCTGCACAGCACGGGGAGCAGGAGCTGCCAGCATGAGCAGGGCCCTGGCCATGGGCTGAACCTGCTCACCTGAGCAACACAGAGCAGGTCCTGGCAGCTGGGAGAGGTCACAGGGTCAGTTTGCAAAGCAAAACCAAGGCAGGTCTGTGTGGCCCATAAAGACTGAGCAGTGTGAGCCAGTCAGCCAAGGCCAAACAGGTGTTTTAGCGCCTGAGCTCATCACTGCTCCCATGAACTGTGTCATTTAGCTTAAGGCCATTCTCCCAGCCAGGAACCTTATCAGCTTTCATCACTGCTAAATACAAACGCAAACATTTCAGCAACAGGAGCTCAGACACATTCTCTTCCATGTTCAAGGCAAAGACAGTGAGTCCAGGACCGTGCTCCTCCAAGGACCCATGCTTGCAACAGTGGGCCCGGCCTTGCCTCCATGGCAGCTTCTGGCAGAGCACACACCGTGCATCCAGGCTTTACAGGTGTAGTAAGTCAAAACAGAAATGTTGCAGTTGGTCAAATCCCCCCTTTCAACATCGCAAAGATATAGACAGATGTCTTCTAGAGAGGAAAATAGAGAATGCAAAAAGATTTTGTCTAGAAATACAAAGTGAGTGTAACAAGGACTATCAAACATCAACCTCGTCTGGTGAAGGGAAAGTTCGGGTTTAAAAGTCTGTTACCATCTCCTCACTATTTATTACATTACATGGAAGATGCAATTAAAACACCATTTGGAATTACAGTGCAAGGAATACTCCATCCAGTGGCTCAGTGCAAGGCCCCAGGGACAGCCTGTCCATGGTCACTTGTTCTCAATCAGTGTCTGCACTTTGTAGACCAGGTCTCTGGCTATCCTCAGGATCTCCGCAGCATCGTGGTGCTCAGCCATTTCTAAGAGAGACAGACAAACATCTTAACTGTCAGCACCACCTTCCTGCCCTGGCACTGATAATCATGTGGCATTAGCATTAATTAATTACTATAACAAGCAGCAGTCCCAGAGCATTGCAGGGAGTTGGTTTTGGAGAATTAAAGACAGAAGAAGTGGATGAATCCCTTGTGCTGCAGCTCCTGGCATTGAGACTCAGAGCTTAAAATGAGCAGGAGTTTGTCACGACAAGAACTGCACCAGACAGTCTCAGGAAGGGAGAAGGAGCAAAGTCTCATTACTTTTTATCAAAATGGCTCTTACCATTAAAAAACTTGATGATATCAGTGAAGTCCATGTTGTTATCACGGATAATCTCTCGATAAACTTCCACAAGTGCTAAGGCAATGAAAAGGACAAAATGTTCTGAAGAGATGTGCTTTGCTGCCCAAATAACTTCCCACACTGTAAATACATCCTCGTACAACAATTCTGAATGGGAATAAACATTACAAGAGCATCTGATTATTCAACTGACCATGTCCCCCCTCTCTCAACCACTGTCTACAGGCCTTACTCAGACATGAACAGAACCTGATGACTCCTCCTTTTCCTCTCCCCCTCTCCTCCAGCCAAGTCCTGTCACTTGTGCACATAAGACACAGAAGTGGCTTTAAAGAACAATTACCAGAGCCTGGAGGTGTGGTGGTGCAGAGCCAAGCCCAGGAAGGTACCTGAACCACAGTGACCATGTGAGAGCAGCACAGGAGGCCCAGGTGTTCTACAGGGCTACGTGCCAGGCTGCAGGTCTGAATGTGTGTCCAGGTGTATCTTGGCTTTGCAGAGGGCCTGTCAGCACCAACACTCTGCTGGAGTGTGCTTGTGCCAGGATCCTGGGCTCCAGGGGTGCTCCCACATGACACAAGGCACCTCACTCCAAGTACAGCTGCTCCTGAGCTATTGCTGAGCTGCTTCTTGTTACCACAGGGACTAGACAGGAGGTATCAAAGCTTACAGAGGAATGGGATCACCTTCTTGAGTAAACAGGCACTTGCACTGGGCAGAAACTTGGCTCCAATCACATCATCAGGAATTTGCAACTCCCCCTTCTAAGCCTGGACTCATTCCAGCACTGTTCATCTCAGAGCTGCATTACCTTTCCTGGCTACAAACTCTCCACTGATCTCAGCTGCCACTCACCATCCTGACAGACACTCACACCAAAACAGAGCTGTTACAGTTCTACACAACTCTAAACTACAGGCATAGAACATTATTACCTCTTTTAAAGTCAAGCAGGAACCAGCGATAGCAGAAGTAAAAATGAGTGTAATCTCCGTTCTGGTGCATCAATTCAAAAAGTTCCGAGTCCAGAATCTAGAACAGAAAACATCAACTGTCAGGATGTGGGCTGAAAGCTGCCAAGGTCAGAGGTGCTCGACTCCCAGTCTGCTCCTCATCCCGTGGTCAGAGCATCTGCTCAGCACAGGAACAGCCCTTTGCTGGGTGTGCCAGTGCTGTGACCTGGGTGCCCTGACTCAGTGCTGAGCTGAGGAGTCACAGCCGATCTCCACCCTGACGTTAAAGGTCCAAGCAACAAGGTGCAGATCCTACTGATTTTCAACAAGTGGCAAACGTCCAGCCCTGCCTCCACCTCTGCTCTCAGGCTGTAACTTTACAAATCCACTTAAAACTCCTCCTCCCCAGCTCTGAAGTCACACCTGAACCCTGCTGCTTGGAGCTCCTGCCCTTCACTATGGCATCAGGTGAGTCCTGAGCCTCTGCCTTGTCTTCTTTCAGATACCTTCAAACTAGACTCACCTGGATGAGAGACCGCATGTTGGCGAAGTGTGTGTCCATAGCACCTCCATTGGGGAAGTTCTGGCTCATCCTCTTCATCAAGTGGCTGAAGCAGCTGTAGGCCAGCTGATCTGCAGGGACAAGGCAGGCAGACAGTGCTGGCAACTGTGGGACTTCTTGAACCAAAATAATGGAACTGCAGGGCTTGGGAAAAACAGGGTCTTCCCCTTTGCTGTTCTCTTAATCCCAGGGTTTAGGTGAAAGAGAGGTTGGTTCCTGACTCTGGACCATTTTTACTAGTTATGTTTCAAAGAATCCAGCCTGCAGTTGACTTTTCAACTTCAGCAACTGCCACAACACAGTTATTTTACTAACTTTGGTAAAATTTAATCTGGAAGTCAGTGAGTGAACAGGGCAGCCCCGAGACACTAATGTTAGCCATCTCAACAGCCACAGGTGGAGAAAACACAAATCAGGAGGTGCAGGTTTGATTTTGCTGGTGACCCAGCCCTGGTTAATGCAGACAACTCCTTCTAAAACAGCATTTCTAAGGAAAGACCTCACTAAGGATACCAACACATCCCAAAGGAAAACCCTTCCTTACCGTTGTCAAGAATAACCATCAAAGGAGCCAGGAGGTCACACATGCCTTGGACATAACCAACTTCTAGGTGCTCCCAAACATAGCTGTGGAAAGAAGAAATCCTTGTATTGAAGACTGAGTCCATATATGAGATCAAATCCTAAGCAGCTGCTGAAGGTGTGAGTCTCAGAACCTTGTGACACTTCCCAGAGTATTTCACAGCCCTTTACTGTTTGCTGCCTGGATAAAGAGGCCCTCAGAGCATGGAGGTATCATCCTGATCAGGAGAAACCCAAACCTCAGAGTACACTCAGAGAAAAGTTCTCTAAAATAGGGTCTGTCTCTTGAGAAATCTTCTCAAATCTCAATTCCAAACTTGGACCCATGCTCTAACCTGCCATCCTGCCTATTCCTCCTTCTGGCAAGTTTTTTTAAATTCATTAGTGAGAATTCTTCTTGACTGTTATTTGCATATTATTATAGTTTATAGATTAGTTTATGGATTGTGACAGAAATGTGAAAGTAGTTGGGTTTACAAGCTCATTACCTGCACATGACATTTCGGAGCTTCTCCAGGTTCTCAGCGGTAAAATACCAGTAATTCCGGTCACATCTCTGGACATCTTTATCAATTCTGTGCAAATTTAAGGCAACAGTGTCCAGTAACTCTATCTAGAACAGAGAAGTTTTAGTTAGATCTGCCAAGTTCACAGCATTCCCAGGACTCTGTGCAGATTTGCTCTGAGAATCACCAAACCAGAAACAGTACAATTATACTCTGAGCAGATGAGGGCATCGAAATACTCAATTACTGTCAAAAATGCCAGGTAAAACACATTTGTTTTCACTGGGAAATGTACCAAGCCTGTCCTATTTCCAAATGGTTATTTCCAGCTAAATGACTTCAGCAGAGAGAAGCAAAAACTATAATGCTGTGTGACAGCAAGAGTAACAGAGGTGGTGGCATCTTGAATCTAGATATAGGTTGTGGTTCAGTTTGATTAGATGGGGGTTTTAGCTTGATTTCAATAACACTAGAATCTTACAAGCAGTATGTTGTGCACACCCCTAGGCCCTGGAAAGTTCTAACTGCTAGAAATGTACCACATTGTTTGTCCTGCCCTCCCACTTAAAAAAACCACCCAAATTTTTCTTGCTGCCTTATTTCCAATCTAGCTCAAAATCCAGACGAAAAGATTTGGACGCAAAAATCCTCAGTTATCATCCCACCAGCTGTAGTTCTAGTTTGGGACTCTCTCTCATTAAATCCTATCTGAAAAAGTACCAGTGTTTGCTACAAAAGCAGTGCTGTGCACAGACGTGGTGGTACTTCAGTTGTGACCTACTGTGTAGGACGCAGCGCAGACAGAGGCGACATCCATTAAATAATCCACCTGGGAACACAGCTGCTCCTCTGAGACAGAGTCCTGGGCCTGCAGCACCCCTGCCTTGGCTCTCTGCACGCAGGGTGTGCCCGGCTCTGTCCTTCCCACCTCAGTGCTGGCTTCCTCCTCAGCCCCATCCTCAAAGGAGCCGCTCTGCCCGTCGTCAATGCTGGACAAGATGCCCGAGGCCACCGAGTAGTTCCTGGAGGACGGCAGCCCCGAGTCGGGCGAGTCGAACTCCACGGCCGCGGGGGCCGGCGCCGCCGTCAGCGTGGGGTCCTCCTGCCCTTTGGGGTCCTGCTCCACTGAGTCCGTTTCATCCACAGAAATAAACACCTGGGACATGCAAAACCAAACACACTTCAGCAGTAGTGATCATTTGCTCTGTGCTGGGTCTGACTGAAGGACCTACAAGGAAGAGATCTGGAAAGCTATTCCTCTGCTGAGAGGGGATCTCCCTTTGTAGGCAAACCTTAGAGCCCCTTAGGCACGTCCTGCTTAAGAACAGCTATAAGACTACCCAAAATTCAGAGCTGCTCTTCACTCTAACATGGAGGCACCACAGCTCCAATCTCTGCCCAGCATTCAGGTGCTGTGCTAACCTCCATCTCTGCCTCCCGGGGCGGCACCTCTGCAAATGCTGAGCGCTGCCCACTCCAGATGGTGAGTGGGAAGGGAGTACCTACATCATTGCTGATGGTAGAGTCCCTGTGGATGAGCCGCTGGACGTGGCTGTCAATGCTGCTGCCCGACGAGAACTTGGCCAGCGTGGCCGAATGCGACTCCTTCTCTCGCTGCTTCACAATGACCTCGCAGGCCTTCCACTCAGCCATCACCTTCTGGTACCTCAGGGCAATGTCTGCGTCCACCTGCACACAGAGACACGTCCAGAGACACTGCCCTCCTTGCCAGAAGGCACTGACGCCGGGAGGAAACAGGAGGGAGAGGTCTAAGGCAGGTGCAGGGTCTCAGACTGAAAGCCCAAAGGATGCCGAGGCCCTCTTGCTGCAGCAGCACATCCCTGTGACTGGAGAGGAGTAGTCAGGTGTTGGGTGCTAAATGCAGGGAATTAATAACACTGTAGGCACCAGAAAGGATCTATATAAGCAGGTGTATAGATTATCAACAGCACTGTGACAGTGAGCCAGGACAGAACAAAAGATGTCATGTGAAACCTCACACAGAAGTCAGATGCTATCTACAGAGCAAGCACTGCCTCTACCTGCATCATCCCTAATTTCATCACACCTCCTTCCAACTCCTCTGTTCCAACTCTAACAAAGAATTCCAGGCCACAAGTTTATAGACACCAGCCTGTACAGAGCCAGATCCTGGGAGAAACTCTGGAATCCCAGCTCCCATAGCCCCGTCCTGTGGCTGCACTGTACACAGCCAGATCCGCCCGCACTGGGCACCACAGGAATAAAACACATCTTTGCCACTGGTGGCTTTCTCTTTTGAAAGACAGCCACAGAAACTCCCCTTGAGCTATTAGGGGACATGTAGCAATTTTACGACTCTGTCACTTGTCAAGAGCTGAAGAGAAACCACAATTGTGTGCTGGCTCCAGGCTCCGCTGGCTGAGCTGGTACCCGAGCATTCATGCTAAGAGCTGCGGGCTATTTGTCACTTGAGGTAGCTGTCGAGTCGTAAATCATAAAATACAACAGTTAGTGGAGGGCTGGAGGACAGCCACATCTGGGAGTGCAAAAATACCATCAGAAGGCAAAGATGATAAATCACCTGCAATGGCTTCAGTTAAGGACATGACGAGTTTCCTGTACGTGCAGGTGTTATGACTGTTTTCATGTCACTCATTTAACAGACTCCTAAATTCAGTGTAAGCTTCAGGCTCCAACAGCCCATTCCTTTGAGAAGTCAGTTATTACTCTTGTTTACTACTGGTGTTGAGTAGCTCATCACAATTCCAGGTAAGTTTGGAGTACCCCTGGGTTAGTAGGATACAAACTCACGGAGAAAAATCCGTAGGAGTTTGTGTTCAGCAGATCTTTTCTATCTTATAACATCTCTGTATGAATTTACTGTAATTCCAATCATACAAACTCCAGTATGGAGCAGTGATCAGCAGAACATTCCTGACGTACACACTACAGGCAGAAAATCTATAATAAACATCTACTAAGATGACTGGATTCAGGGGGGAGAATCTGGACTGTGACCCAGTTGGAACAGTGAAGGGCTCTGTTTCTCCATCTGTGTTCAGAACTGGCTTTTAAAGGCTACTGGGAGGAAAAGAATTCAAATTGCCACAGCAATGTTTAGTAAAAAGGGAGCTGCTTATAAAGTGCCCCATTTGCAAGACACTGATTTGTCCATGGCAAGGCTTGAGGTCAGGCCGCCCTTCTGCTCTGCAGGTTCTCACAGGGATATAAATTACCCCGGGCATATAAAGTAATTGGGAGTTACCAAATGCCACATGTTTTGATATATAAACCACTCCTTGTCAATTTAATCCAGAACAGAATCAGCTACTTCATGAGTGGTACCTTCCTGGTAATAACACTAACTGAAAAGCAGATTAATGTGTTAATTATATTCCAGGGCAAACCTCATTACTGTTCTACCCAGTTCAGCCAACATTTGGGTGATGTCACAGAAAAGCAATGTTTTACCACCACACAGTAACTCCAGAGGGTCCATCTGGGCTGTTCCCAGCTCCAGCAGAAGTCCACACATGCAGATGCAGTACCATGGAGAAAAGGTAGTTATTTCAAGTCTGAAGTATAATTCAGCTAACACATCATATAAAAGAGGGGTGAGTAAAATTCCCATCCAAATGTCAGTGTCTCCCCATTTTGTAAGCGACAAATTTGTGGACACAGGGTGTGCTGAGGGCACATGCATGCCACAAGCAGAACTGAATGCAGGTTCCCTGACTTCAAGAAAGAAAGAATTCCCATTTAGTGACTTTCAGACGTTAAAACATGGTATCAAAACCCCTCTGCTAGCATGTGTTACTATGTTTTCAGTAGTGTTTTTCCCTTGGGACTATTACACAGTTATAAAGACCAACAGTTGCTATTCAGAAAACAAAACCTACTCTGCAAATGTAAGTGAGATTCCACAGAAGCTGTGCTTACCTGGTCCATCTCTTTCTTGGCCATGCCAAATTTGTAGTGACCTAACAAGAATGGCCACACTTCCTTCCGAATCTCATGCTGGACCCCGCCGTAGTAAACTCTTCTTAGTAATTCCAGTTCCTTGTAGTTCTACAGTGGCCAGGAGAAAGAGGTGTTGAAGGCAATACATCTGTATTTAACTCAGGTACACTCAGAGACACTTCACACCAAGTATGGAGACAGTGAAATACATGCAGGGTACTAAATAAATTCTGCAGAGCTTGATTCAAGCCTTTAGGGCCTTAGCTGAAATCCAGTCTCATATAGGCTGTCATGCCTTCCATGAAAATAATCTAATTTTGAATAGATCAGTTGCTTTGATATTAATTTATATCTTTGCCATCATCAGAGAGGCAGCGGAGAGACGAGACTGTAAGAACTGACTCACTCTCGCTAGTTGAGAAGCGACCTTGTGGTCAAACACCTTTAAGGGCCCACTGCAGGTGATTCCCTGCCCAGCGCAGCAGCGTGTGGAGCCCACGCACGGACATTGAGGGGATTCAGGTGTCACTGACCTTCTTGTCCTTCTGGTACTTGCTCCAGACCTCCTTGGTGAGGCCGGCGGCGGCGCTGGCGGGTCTGTCGGGGGGCACGATGCTGTGGTTGACCAGCGCCGAGAGGTGCGTGCGCACCGTGGACAGGTGCCGGCAGTGCGCCAGCCCTGCGGGGACAGGGGGAGCGGCTCAGCACGCAGCCCTGCCTGAGGGGAGCCCCAGGGACAGCCCTGCCTGAGGGGAGCCCCAGGGACAGCCCTGCCTGAGGGGAGCCCCAGGGACAGCCCTGCCTGAACTGAGCTCGCACTGCACCGCGTGAGAGTGAGGAGTTACAGCGGAGACCAAGGTTAAACAGATCTGACACAGACCAGCGACATCCACGCTGTGTATTACACTGCCACGTAAAACCACATTCTGTCTTCACCGTGCATCACTCCTCCCATTGCCAGCTGCAAAAAATACTGACGCTGGAGCCACATCCACCCTACTGCCCTGAATTTGGGGTCGGACTGCTTTCTAAGCCAAACATCCCGTGTTGTTTGGATAAGCATGTGGATACCACATGGGCCAGATATAAGAAGCTTCACTTACATCCATAAAAGGCTCTGGAAATTATCTGCCTCTTCATGCTTTCACACAACATCTTTAGTGGAGTTCTGTGGAGAGGCATCAACAGGACAACAGCAGGTGGTGAGGACAGACAGCATCAGGAATTACGTGCTGATCCCTGTGTCCTACACACAGCAATTTTTTTTTTCTGCACCAGGATTTATTTAGTTAAAGGACACAGTAATAACAAACTACACTTATTAAAGCATTTCCCTCACCAACATTTTGGCCCCAGACAGATTTCCCCCTGGCACAAACAGCCACAGTTGCTGCAGGTGCACTGCAAAGGTCTGTGTCAAACTGAACTGTTGCCCTTCATTCAATTGTTAATGACTTGTTAAAGATAACATCCCCAGAGCTGAAATATTTTACACTAGACAAAAGAACTAGATGCAGTTTTTCTACCAAAACGTGTCTTGAGCATAGTTTAATAGGTTAGTTTTAATAAACTAAATTTCCTGCTGCCTAACTTCATCTTTTTATATTAGAAACTACTTGAAAAATGTTACTTGAAAATTGTTACTCTTTGTCTTGAGTGCTGCAACCACTAAAACCTTCCTGCTTTTACCTGTGGCATGCACACAGTCCCCTGGTAAGCTTTCTGCACAGCTTGCTCACCGGTCGTGGATGCAGTTGCAGCAGCTGGGAATGTCGTAGGGAGAGCTGCCCGTGGAACAGGAGATACAGGAGGAGCCCTGGCTGCAGTGCTCCAGCTGCCACGACAGCAGGTTTGCCCCAAAGCCTTGCATCTCTATCATCTCACTGGTGTCTGTGGAAAAACCAAACAAGACAGGACATCAGCCTTTTCCCTTCTCTCCCCCTCTTCCTTCTGTGCATCCTGATGGTTCATGCTTCACTTCTCAACAGGTTCTGAACCTCGGTTCCAGAAACAGGAGAGCAGCATCCTCAGAATCACTGCTCTGCTGCATGCTGTGCAGGGTCCCTTCCCAGGAAGCCAAACCCCTTCACCATTTGCCCCTCTCTTGCCCATGCACATTCCAGTTCATGTTTCAAGAGAATAGAGAAAAGGGTGCTGCAGTAACAACTAAACTGGTTCTTGTATAATACTATGGAAATGTTATTTATGGCCAGAAGAGATCATCTAGCCCAACCTTCTATTTAACTCAGGCCTCAGAATTTCATTTTGCAGTTCCTGGAATCAGCCATGGAAGTGCTGGTCCAGCCAGAGTTAAAGTTGGAGCATGAAAGAAATTGAGACAAACTGAGTCAGTTACTTTCAGAAGATGCTTCTTTCCCCCTCAGAACCAGGTCCTAAAATACCTAGCACAAAAGGACAGTTCCAGTCCTGCTAATGTCCACACCATATTTATAAAAGGATACTCTACAGGAGTATGTGATCTAACAGTACAATGCAGCTTCCTGAGTTATCCCCGCTCCACCAAATCTATTTGCCTCTTTAGCTAGCTTCAGAAAGGTAACTAAAAAAATCAGCAGCTCCCCTCAGAAAGCTTGGCTTCAGCTCTTCAGCCTTCCCAGCTGGCATTTGAACTTGTGGGGTTTTTGGTTTATAATAAATAACTGGCCTTTCAGCTCACCCATGATTAAAATTAAGGCAAATACAATAATGTATGTCATAAAGTATGCCACTAAATTAACAGTTACAAGCAAAATCCAGTCCCCTGGGCCGTGCTTTTAAAACAGGTATTTGTTGAGTGGTGGTGGGGGCAATTCCAAACCATCTCATGCATTTTAAATCAAGGTAGCACAAAGCATTTTAGGAGTGCCTATTAGAAAGTGGGCAGAGGTGAGGGAGGAGTGGAGTAAACCCATTTGTTAACAGAAAAAGCACAGGCTCATGCGGAAGCAGTCATGTGTGTTTCATTTCACAAAACAAAGTGTGATGCAAAAATGCTCTTCACCTTAATTCTTCAGGAAGGAGCTGAATGACCCAGTCTTTATTGCAGCTTCATATTGGGTTCAAATAAAAACCACTGGATAAACATTTTTAGATAATTCGTTTTTGCCTCCCCTCTATAGACAGGAAAAGTGGGTTTTTCAGTTTTAATTTTTTCTTCTGTTTTTTTAGAGAAAAAAGGATAGAACCCCACAGAACCTAAAGATTCAGATGAAAGGTACCTGAATTAATGAAGAATTAGAGTGAACAGCATCTTTTATTTAATTGTAGTGGTGTTATCTGTAACTTCAGCTACATGCAAAAGTCGAGCATGTTGCAAAATGTCAAAGCAGATGGCTGGCAAACCTGCTACAACAGTGTTGTCATTATGAGATGGGGCTGCTGGAGAGACTGCAGCCCAGCCAGGCTATTCCCAGACACATCCCTAACTCTACCATCCCCTTCAAGATTAAATAAGCAAAAGCAGACACCTGACAGCCATTCTAGTGGGATAACTTATATTTTCTATCAACTGACTAAAGACTGAATTGTGTTCCTTATGCTCACCGTGTATGTGGCAGTTAAATGTTCTCCTTCCCATGTCTGCCCACATCCAGGCATGATCAGTTAGGACACACTGAAACTTCCTGAAACAGCAACTTTTTCAAGGGGAACACTATTTTTGGAACTTCTTTCCGTCCATGCCTTCCAAGAACTCTTCATTAACTTGGGTTGGGCTTTATCAATTTCCAGGGGCTGCTCCATTGGGGTAAGAGTGTGGGCAGCTTAGAAGAATTGAGGAGGTTCTCCTTGAACACCTGTTCATACCCTGTCTAACCCAGAACTCTGGCATTGTACAGAGATGCAGGGCAATTACTGTCTCTTGCAGTCAGTTCCACCAGTTCAGGGTATAAGAGAAAGCAAGGACTTCTCAGAATTCAGAGCTAAACTACTGGATCACAAATGCACACACACCTTGAGAATACCACCTTAAATAATATGAACTTTTAAAAGAAAAGAAATAGATGACAAATTTGTGGAGGGTGGTAGAGCTCACAGCTGATCCTCTGAAGCCCACCCAGCCTGTGGATGCAGGTGGAATGAAAGCACCGACCCCAGACAGGCACTGCATCTCCACACAGCCTTCTCTGCATACTCTGCTGCCCTACAGGGAGATCACAAAGCTGTTACACTCCCTCCTTCTCTCCTGAGAACCTGCTCTAGTATCCAGCCTTTATGAAGGCAGGGCAGGAAGCCCCAGAGGAGAGGTGGTTTGCTGCTCAGCAGCACCACGCATCAAGGGAGAGGGAAGATGCTGTTCCCACTCCCCTCAGGCTGTGAGCCCATTCCCAGCCTCTCTGCACAGTCACCTCCATCTCCACATCTCATGGCATGAGTGAAACGTCTTTCCCTGTAATAATGCCAACACCGTTGTATGCATCAGTGGAAGGAGCTGCAAGAGAGCTCTGGGACACAGGGGAAGGAGGATAAAAACCTTTCATCCTATTAGGAGCTGTGAGGTTCCGAGAGCAGATCATTGATAGCATTGCGTGTAGCTTATCTTCCTCCTCCTCATCATCGTCAACAGAGGTAGAGCGGCTGGCAGCTAAGTGGTGGTAGTTAATAGTTACTGCTCAAAGAAAATAGTGAAAGAGGAGCATAAGAAGAAAGAACTCAATTCTGTGGGAAAGCTCAGAAGCACATGGTCAGCAAAGACAAAGGACCTGAATCCTGCCCTCTGCTCGAGGGCACAAGCTCCTGTAAACGGGTGTGAAAACTGAGTTTCTTACAGAAACAAAGCATGCTCCACCAAACTCAGGCCAGCCTTTGAGTGTGCACAGGCTGTGAGAGCACACGTGGCACACCGCGGCAAGGGAGAAAGATCCCAGTGCCAGCCTGCAGCAGCTGAGTATGCTTTTGAGCAAAGCTCCACAGGAATTCTAGGCTCCAGCTAGGTTCTGTCCTTCACTGTGCACTTAGCAATGCTGTGGCCCCTTCTCTGAAACCTGTGCTGGATGCACCTGGACAGCAAACCCTTGCTCCCAGCTGTGTGTGGCTCTGCAGATAGGCAGAGGTCCTGCCTGGCACAGGAGCTGCAGCTCGAGCCCCACGAGCCCCGGGCTGTGCAGCCCCTCCACCAGACCAAAGCACAAGGTGCTCTGCTGGTGTGTGCGTGGCCTCACCTGTGCCAGCCCAGGAGCCCTGACAGAGCCCAGCCAGCACTGTGGCCCAGGCCCGGGGTGAGGAGGCTGCAGAGGAGACTCCTGCTTTCTCAGCTGCAGCAAGTCCCAGTACGAGCAGTAACTCCAAACCCCTGTAAACTTTAGGGTCTGATCTCCCCAGGAAATTCTTATTTCTTTGCCAAGGGGAATAAAACTGAACATGCTGTTTGAGAACTAGCTCAAATGCCTTCTTGCATGTAAGGAATCTGTATTCACTGATGACATGAGGTGGTTTGGTGCTTGGGAACTCATTTCGTTTCCTTGGAAGGGCCTTTATTTACCCGTTGTTAAGTTTGTGCTTCCAAGCCAGGAAAACTTAGCCCAGAGAGTTCTTGGGGTACTTTAGGAGTTTATGGTTGGGGTTTTTTCCTAATAACAACATTATGAGCAAGCATTGTGGCCAGTAAAAATATCCTCACTTCAGGAGCAAAACTGCTCTTCGCTAGTCAAGCAATCTCTTTTGTTTCAGTCTCAGTTTGCAAGCCCAGGGGAGTATTTTGAAAACTTCCTCTGTAAAACACAGAGCAAATTTAAGATTGCCCACCTCAACTCCATTTCCACTAAGATAACAACTCTCACTGCATTAAGGAAACTTAAGCTGTACCTGTGGATGACAATTATCTCTTAGTGAAATTTTGTGAGAGGTTTGGTTTTTTTACCCCCTTACAAAAACCTGGCTTGTCACCTGCAGGTACTTCCCAGGATATTATTTCAAGATTTTCTCAGATGTCTGATTTGGTTTTTTGTTTGGTTTCTTTTCAAACAAAGCAGAACAAAGGCACTTACTGTTGTCATGCTTGTGTCCAGGATAAATAATTCTGAAGACATAGTCCGTGGATGTGTCCTCAGCTGGCATCTCCTCCAGGTCCACTGATTTGTTGCTGTTCCGTTTTCGAAGCTTTGGAAACACCTTGCCCTAAAGAAAATAATAATTCCATACATTCAGCTATGAGTGACTAATAGAGTACAACAAACTAAGTACTGCAGACTTAGGGAGAAAACAGTGGAGTCATATGCAGCTGGTGGTTTAGGGGTACTTAACGCTACTTTTCTGTGTACTATAAACCAGCCTTTTCCTGTAATCTATGGGGCTGGGCACCCCAAGCCTCTGGCAGCAGCTCTGTCCAGTCCATCTGAGCCTCACCCCTATCGTGTGGGTTTGTATCTTGATGCAACAGCAGATTCCAGCTCATTGTTCAATGGAGTAATGAAGGTATGAACAATTTTTATAGACCGTGTGTATAAGAAACAAATCGGACTAAATGGAGTTATTTTGCCTCCTACTTTACCTTACAGCAGCTGGAAGTCAGTGCCCAGTCCCTGTGGAGCAGAGATATCAAACCAGCCTCACCCAAGAGCTCACCAGAAAAAGCAGTACCTTGCCCTGCTGGGACCAAAGCGGGGGCTCCAGCTGGCCACGGGGCAGGAGCCCATTTTCCAGACAGGACAGGAAGGCGAGGAGGTGCCCTCCTTGGGGGAAGTGCAGCGGAGGCCTCTGCGTCCCATCCTGACTCACCAGCACTAATGTCCATCGGCTTTCTGCTGCAAGTAGGACAAGGGGAGTCCACACTGTTACATCAGAGCCTCAATTTTCTGCTCTTACCTTCTAAGTAACTTTTATTTGGGATCATCTCTAAGTTGATAAATAAACCTCTGTAAGGCACAGTGTGATCTAGGGATGATATCAGCCCTTTAGTCCTAAAGAAACTCAAGATACAAGCAAACTATGAAAGCCTCATGCAGTTGTCATCCACTATCAGCTGGGACTGGAGATTTTAACACTCATTCCCACATGGCCAGAACTAGTCAGAGATGTTCCCAACACTGAGGGAGAAAAAGTAATCATTCAAGTGGCTCTTCTGTTTATGTATTTTAAAGGAATATATGCTTAAGGGTTATGCTTACGTTGCTGATGGCAGTGGATGCAGACGATCTGGCTCAGTGGCACAATCAATGCGTAGTCCCAGTAAACACTAAAAGGGAAGGAAAGCGCAAGAAACATTGTTTTTTCCATATTCAGGAATGCTTGCAGTGCCACACATGTGATAGAAAGACTCTACTAAGTTAATAACTGCTTATTAAATTTGGCCAATTAAAGTAAATTATTAGTCAAGTAAATGGCAAAGGAACCTAGTTTCTCCATATTGGATACTCTGGTACCAGGTTTGTACAACTTCTGCTTCCCTCTTCCCTTCCCCTTCCCTGGTGCGCCTCAGCAGGTTACACAGTGCTTCCCATCTTTCCTGAATGCAGTAAGTACCTTTTCTCCAGTTCTGAATCTCCAAGGGTTCCATTCATCAGCTGGTTTGGAGTCCATTTTAATGTCAAACTATCTGCTGATTGATGAAGGGAGAGATACCCAGGAATTGCCTCCAAATCATCTTTCTGTTCACAGAAGCAGCAAACAGACAACCCAGGTGACTCAAGTGCACAAAATATCTGCATAAAATACATGTTCCAGTCTTTCTATGCCACACAAGTTCCAAAGCTGCAGTATCTGGGAACTGCTGAGGGAAACCTTAATGGCAAAAGTACTGGTATACAATATTGCTACTAGAAAGAGGGGAAAAACTACAATATAGTCAGCTGGTTTATGAAATACAGTCCGGTATGTTTGTTCCTGCCTACAGGCCGACTGCTCACGGACAGTGGTCAAGCAGTGAAAGCATTTGTCACGTGTCAAATCTACCCCAGCACACGAGAGCCAAGCAGAAGGCAGCTCTGTGCTGAGAACAGAATGCAGCGAGCACTTGACAGGTCTGAGCTGTACCCCCAGCTACACCACTGCCTCCTCCCGTCACAGCCCCACATTCCACGCGCTCACCGGCTGCACCAGGACGTTGTTCTTGCCGTAGAGAAGGTGTATGCGGGAGTTCTGGTGCAGGGACTCCACGTACTCCCGTGCCGAAGCAGCAAAGCGATCTTCTGACGTGCTCCCGCTGGAGTGGCGCTTCCGGATCTACACACACAGCCAGGGCAGTCAGGCAGGGCACAACACAGCAACTCCACCTCTAGTCTCCCCTTCTTGTGCAGCCAGGGGAGTTTGCAGAGAAATCACCCGGACTCGTAACTCAGCCCTGACCACGGCAGCTCAGAATTTCTTGTGAACTACCTGGTCAGATCACAACTGTCAAAAGCCACAGAATTTAGTGCTGGACCTCAAACTTCTCTACATACAGATGAAGAGGACACTGTGGCCCAAATGGACTTCTACTCTGCGATAAAGGCTCCATTACAGAAGAGAGAAGAAAGGCTGTTCCAGATTCAGGTATCTGCCTCATGGGCTGTTTTTATTATCAGCCCCTGCCGTAACTCAGAAACAGGTACAGAGTAAATACCTACTCCCAGGGCTGGGCGCTTGGACGGGGAATCCTGGCGGCCGTGTGCGCCGTGGATCCGGTGCCGCTGCACCAGCTCGTCGGCCGAAGGGTCTGTCCAGTAGTGGTCAGCTGTCTTTAGCTTGGTGTACTCCAGAGCACACGGTCCAACTAGGGAAAGAGACCAAGGGAGAAACCTTCTGAGTCTGTTCAGAGACAGACCCAGTGCTATCCTGCTGGCTGAACTCTGGAGGTGAGATTTCCTTCTCAAGCCAAGTGAATATTAATGGTCACTTATCCTACAGGACCAGCCCACAATACAGACAACAATATAATAATGTACCACTCCTATTACCCAGGGCTGTATAAGAAGAGTATTCCTGTAGGACACAATACCCTGCCACAGCAGCATTAGCAGTTACAAACTGCCAGCAAGCGTTCAGTAAAAAGCCATTCCCATTCTGCTTTCTGATCCAACCAATAATTAGTAATAAAACCAGATGATCAGTCTTGTAAGCAACAAAACAACATCTTCAGTGTTGCTCTATTATAAATAGTTAACTACTTACGAGATATAAAATTCACCTCTTGTAACACTGTCATAATACAAAATGCTTTAAGAAACTATTTCTTTTCTTCAGCATGAGAAGTAACTTTGCAAGAACTCACCTAGCAGAGAAGCCAGTATTGGGCCACAAACAGGATCTGCCAGTAATGCTTCCTTTTCATAATATTTACTAGGAATAAAAGATCAGAGCCCAATTAAAAACATTAGTTGGTATGAACGATTTCAAAGCTTGGGTTTAGCTACAGGTCTAACACAACGGGCCTCTCGATATGCTCATTCTGCCTCATCTATTTTTCAATTGAGCTCTGGAGAGGCAGGAGCTTGCCTTGTGCTCAGTGTGTTTACCCAGTATATTTGATCTGGGGCTTTGGGCAGAATTGCAATATGGGAACAAACAATAGTTCTCTGCAAGCAATTTTGTCCATTTTCCACAGAGACAAAACAATCCACACATTCTTAAACATCTCTTCAATCTGTGAGGAATCATCTTGAAACACTGTGAAGAACAATGAACTACTACATTGCTCTTGGAATGACCCCAAAGTCTTGCCATTGCAGTAGGCGAAGCTGCTTTACAAAACCACATAGCCAAAAAACCCAAATACCCACATTCTTGAATGCCACTGTCCTCTGTGGTCTGTTCACTAGATGGGGCTCAAACTCTAAAGCACCTGCTCCTCCTCCAGGACAGAACAGCTGAAGGACGTGAACATGGAGCATTTGAGCAGTAACGACACAAAAATGCACGGTAACGAGACTTACGAAAAGGTTTGTTTTATTCACCAAGTCAGGGTCTCAAAATCACACACCTGCAATGAAGGACCTGATCCTAACTCATCTGAACGGATGGGGAAGGCAGTGAGGTGAACATCTACAACACACAGTGATGGAACAACTGAGAGCAAACCTTCCTGATGTGTCTCCTGTGGATCATGTGGAAAAGACATTAAAACCCCTTGTACCCATGTATCTGCAGACACTGAGGCAGTGGACTAAAATGCTTTCATTAACTGTGTCTCTGGGACACGGCCAATCCTCTGTCTCTTCTGCAACAGCTCATAAAATCCACGCTGGCATTACATATCCCAGAGCAACAGTTTGCTTGAACAGCATAAGGACCTTTCTTCCATTCTCTTGCTTTTAGAGGCAGGATACATCATGAAAATAAAGCTGATGACAAGGAAAACAGTAACACAAAATTGGAAAATACTGTGAAAATAAGCTGCCCTGCCCTTAGCTGTCATCCTTGTTCAGGCCCATTGGCTTTGGATGGACAAGAATGTGTTGCCAGGGCAGAACGACAAGAGCAGCCCTGCCAGCAAACTGCCTTTCTGGGACCACACCAAGCTTTAGGGTCCCTTCCTTTCTCTTTTTATGGGAGATTGTCCTCAGTGTGCCCCACTAAGCCTTCTGTATCATGGGTTATGGGAGGGCAGGAAGGGTAGGAGTTAAGAGCCACTCCTTAGCAAACCACAGCTGATGCTGGGCGGCAGGAAGCAAGGACAGAACAGAGAGGACTCATCTTTGCCTCTTAAGGAGTCTGTGTGGAATACATCCATAAAGCATTGATGCTCTTCTCTGGTTTTCCAAGGGAAGACTTTCACTTTACACAAAGCTTGATTTTTCTAAAAAGGAAACATCATTCAAAGAACCTGTTTTCACAACCCTATGGTTTTGGGTCACTAGTTCCTCCTGTTCTAATTCTCCTTTCCTTCATCTACAAAAGGCATTTTCCTCCCTGACATCCTAAAGTTCCAAAGGATTACTTTTCAACTCATGACCTATTAGAAGACATTTCTATTCCACTAAGATCTAGGTCCCATTAGAATATGGGCACCTAATATACTTGAAGGTAGGTTTTTAGCTGATTTCTGGAAAGCTGAATGCCTGTTAATGTTTTTTTGTAAGCCTGAAACACAGTCAATGATACAAAACAAAAGTACATTTTTTTCTAAATGCCTATGCAACTGGTTTTCATCTTACCAGAAGCATGCATCACAGGGGTTTGCCAAAGACTTTTGATAAAATCCCTTGTTGCAGATACCTAAATGCATCAGTCCAACAAATCCCCGTGCTTCTGCAGCTTTCCTTACCTGCAGTTATCAACAATGTACTGCACAATCTTGTCCAGCACCTTCTCAATCAAGGCTGTCCGAACCCAGATGTGTTTGATGGCCTGAGGTGTCAGGACAGGTGTTTTGCTTGTGGTTGATCCCTGCCTTTTGAGGGGTTCCTGCCCATTTGCCTGATTTTTCCTGCAAAAGGTGATAAAATAAAAGTAGTCAGAATTCGGACTGTTTGATGACAGCTCATGATGGGTGCATCCTCCTGCACCAGGTAACACAGTGCAGCTGCAGGAGAAAGCTTCCTGCTGCCCAGCACTGCAGGCTGCCTTGGCTCTCCACACACTACCCTGGGCTGAGTGGGGAACAGGAACCCTCTGAATGTCTTTTCCAGAAAACTTCCCCCTTAAAACAGAAGAAGGTCCTGTTTTGCCTCAGTGAGGAAAGAAACCCTGACATCTTCAAGTTCTTTGCCAGCACTTGGGCTCCCCAGGAAACCGTTCAGTTACACAGAGTTAGTACATCTGTTTGAGGCTGTTCTGGGTGAGATCCGTAATTCCCCTCTGCACTGACACGGTCCCAAGTCCTACAGGAGGCCGTGACAGCACCCCTACAGGCAAGGAAGACATGTGACACACTGACATCAGAGCAATTCGAGTGTGTTTAGTTGTATCCTAAACAGCAGTTCTCTTCAGCCACAGCCTCAGGAGCAGTTAGGCTGTTACAGCCCTTCTGTCTCATTTCGTACATCCAGCAGAGCGAGTCCACCCCCTGCAGTATTTCCCAACAGTATCTTTGCTGCGCGTATTTTCTACAGCACTTAAATTTTGTGGCTGTTAATAGCTGAAAAACACACAAAATTTGTCCAAGAGAAACCACAGAATTTAAGTTCATTTGCTCCTCTCTGTTAGAGGACACAGCCAAAGGTCTCTAGGGGTTAGAGGGGTGTTTGTGTGGGCTCTTAACCAGGAGAGAGGCTGGTGAATTTTCAGTAGAAAGCAGCCTTCTTCCCAACATTTAAAAAACTAAAATTAATAAAATCCCTGTCTGTATCAGTAGGCACAATTAAAAATATATCAAAAATAGGTACATATCTGTCAAAAACTACACAACAAAGTCTGACAATTACAAGTCTAGTAAAGATAAATGTCAGAAAATTATACAGAAATATAAGTGCTAATTTAAGTAACTGTTGGGAATTGAAGACAAGCTCTCTCGGCAAAGCCCTTCTTACAGCAAATTGATCAGAGGCTAAAAGTTCCTACAAAGAGCTCTTAGGGCTCAGCTCAGCCTACAAACAGAATTAAAAATGCTCTTGTCCTGAGCTTAGAGGACAAGATACTCATGCACTGTGATTCCATGTACAGAACCACATGGAAAATTTTAACTTTGTTACTCGCCATCAGCAAGAAGTTTAAGACTTTCAGTAATCTCAAGTCCTTGACTCCAGGATTCTGTTGTGCTTAAGTCCAGTATGTACTGAACAGCTTTCCTATAACATCCTTCTTCCCATCACTCTTTGTATCCATTAATTTAACTGTTTCTGCTATGATACCTACAGATTTGTTCCTGTTTTGGCAGAAGCATGCCAAAACAGCTTTTCCAGTATGTCTGTTCTTGAGTTCCTTCTTCCACCCCCTCCCTTCCCACAACAGTTCAAGCTGGACCACCATACCCCGCCTGTGAGCCCTCTCTGAAATCACCAGTAATTAGTCACTTCTGTTGCTGTGTGTGGGCTGAATGTGCTGCTCTGCTGTACTGAGAAGCAAAATGAAACACCAAAGCCCCAGTACCCCACCTCTGTCCCTTTGCTCACTGCCAGCTTGATCAAACACAAACATCTACAGCCAGGAACAGGACAAAGCCGCATCACCTGCGGCCGAGACAGGCCCCGTGCACTCACAGGGCACTCTGTGTCCCACCATGCTGCACACACGCTCTGCTGATAAACAGAGCTCGGCCTCACCTGCTCTCTACCTGCTGCTGCAGCTCCTGCACCTTCTTGCACACGTCTCCAGCTATGGCACAGGTCTTGCCCACCTTGGTGAAGAGCGCGGCCACCTTGTCAGTGCGCAGGAAGCCGGCAGCCCTGCGCTTCAGCATGTGCAGGAGACACGCCTCCACCACACCTGTGGGAATGGGACAGAGCGTTATCGGTCTGGCTGCCTTCAGCCTCCTCCTCAGCCAGCACCACCTGCTCACTGCCACCGGGCAGGTGTGGGCCAAGAACAGAGCTAGGGGGACAGACAGACAGGCGGACAGACAGGAACTCAGAATCAGATGATGTGAGCATGTGTCTAATCTGCAACTACAAGCACCTTGTAAAGTAGAGATAATGGTAGTATATAAACGAACTGGAACCTCTCCAAGTATTTCCACCCCACTTCACACGTGCACACAGAACCACAGTGTAACACACCCTGATGGCCACCAGTAAAACACTGCACTGCACTATGCCAGCCTTGCAAGCCTGCAGCAGAAATCTATCCAGCTCTCGTGTAACCTGCTGCAGGGAAGGAAATGAGAAATACAAATTTAAAAAAACCAAAACAAATCAAAACAAAAAATAAGCCTTCCTTGTCTATCAGCTTCTGAAGTGAGACTGCAGACGACTCACGTAGTCAACACTGCCCATATAAAGGGATGAAGGAGAACAGACCAGTTCATCCACAGCAAGGGAAAAGACCCAGCCCTGTGTGCCAGGTGTGCGCCCAGGGCAGGGCAGCCTTCACAGGGCTCTGAGTGCAGCACTGAGCACGGCTCTCCTGCGCTGGGTGGCAGCAGGCAGCCCACCGGGACCCCGCAGCTCCCCCTGCCACGTTAAATGCTGGTTACAGTAACACATGGCACTCCATCTGCTCCGACACTGCCTCTCGCCCAACACTCCGCTCCGTGGCTCTTTTTGAGAGAAGGCAGCATTTTGTTGCACTTGACGCCCAACACTGTCAGGTGCTGAGCATTTTACTGAAGACTCCTCTCCTTATTGTACTTGAAGGCTCCAAATCCCGTAACACCTGAAAGCCTGCATCTGAAAAAGACGTGTCCTCACTGCTCGTGCCCTGAAAACTAACCTGAGTCCCAGGCCAGACTGGGGGGCACACAGAAACACCTCCTGCCTGCTGAGCCCTGAGGAGCCCCACCCCAGGAGCAGCCAGAGCCAGACCCTGAGCTGCCGTACGGCACAGCGGGGCAGTGCCCATGGCCTCAGCTCTGGCACACTCCTGTTTGCTCGGGAGAGGCGCCCGACGGCATCAGACACAGCCACCGAGCAGCAGGTCTGATGCTGCTCCCCATGCTGCGGGCACTTCCTGCCTCGGAAGCCAACCACCCCCTCAGGCACAACAGCCCGAGCACGGCGCTGGTCCCTGGGAGGAGGAGCAGGACACGCGGGCACATCCCTGCGTGACCCCTCTCAACCATCAGCTCATACCAGAAACCTCCCCTGCGATCAAAGGCCACCCGTGGGTGGCAGAGGCAGAGCCTGTGGTCTGACAGGAGCAGGAGCGCAGCGCTGACGACATCTCTGAAGCCAGGCTGGCTCCGCTGCGAGGGAAAGGAGCATCCGTGCAGGCAACGCCGCAGAGCCGCGGGGGCTGGCAAGGGGGGACGGGGAGTGATGACAGCACGGGGATGTTCCTCGCAGCACGGTCTAGCTCCTGTCTAGCAACCATCACAACAGCTCTTAACCCAGCAACTGTTTTGCTCTGCCTTTCAATTAGAAATAAAGAAAAAAGAAAAGCGGCTTTCCGGATGCCTGGAGCAATGCAGCAATTTGATTCCAAATCTTAAATGAAGCAACCTGCCTTTAAAAATAACTGTAAAGAAGTGTATTGCTGTTGCTTAGGAAACAGGCTCTCTTCCCACCTTCAGTGTTTTTTTTAATTTCTTTAAAACAATAAAATATTAATGAAACGAATTTAGTGAAAAGCACAGCAGGCACAGCTTTAATTATTAATAAATGCTGCAGCTGCCACTGAGGGCAATTTCCCCAGTGACTGTCCCTAGAGCCCCAATATTTAATTATTCCATTGTGACATTTCTCATCACAAGAACTTGGCTAAGACCAGTCCCCAGCTGCCTGTAATACACATGCAGGGGTCATTTGCAAGGGGCGAGACACTGGAATTTGCTGCTGGATTGCCTCAAAATGTATTTTTCACAGGACAAGAGATTATTGCAAATCCAGTTCTATGTATAAGGCACCCTTGGATTGGGAGGCAGGTAAAAGCCCAGCCTGTGTGACCCTCGGGTCTCTTCATTCTCCTAAACTCCACCCTCAGACTGAGACTAACAGCACTGGCTGGCAGCACTCTTCTCTCCAAGCTCCTTTCTACAAGAATTATTCCAGAACAGCTAACTTTACATTCATATCTGACTTGATCTGAACGTGCTTGCAAATACACCGCGGCTTTTATCCAGTTAAACTACAAAACATCCAAGCAGGGCAGCACATCTTGCGACACAGATGCCATCCCATGCCAACCCGGGGGACTGTGTGGATGCCACCCTGGTGGAAAAGATGAAAGGATGAAAAGGTGAAAAAAGGTGAAAAAGCAGGAAAGGATCCCTCCCACCCACAGCACGAGGGCGGCACAGCCCAGCAGGGAGGGACCAGCTCCCTGGCAGAGGCCCCCAGGGCTTTCCTTTGGCTCTGTGTCCAAGGCAGGCACTGATCTCACTGCACCTTGCCAGCATCGCCCACAGCCAAGCTCAGTCAGAAAGGAAACATAACACATCCTGAACAAACTGGCAGAGGAGTCACCTCAAGCTGCAGAACCTTTTAAAAGACATGAGAGGACCTTGGCCATGGTGCTTTTTGATAAACCAAAACCAGGTGATCCCCAGGAGTTACAAACTGCACAGCCCAGACTGCTGCCTAGAGAGACAACACAAACTATTTCAGGGGTTAGAGTACAAGAACCTTTGGGACATGGAAATGGGGTTATTTACCCATTTCTAGCAAAATGAACCATTTTTCATTTTTTGGAATCTGAGACTCTAAGACCTGAAAATAGATGATTTAGCTGTTTCTGGAGAAACCGATAACATCAGAAAGGCATCACTGGGTGGTTTTGTGTACACACAGGTAGTTTGTACACACGTACGCATGCTTTTGGCTACAGGTACATGTGCACACAGGTAAGGAACTACTGCACAGCCCAATGTCATCCCGAGCCTGCCTACTGTCACTGTACCTACAACGAACACAAACAGAAACTGACCAGATAAAAAGGCAGCAACGCGTCACACACAGAGTGGAAGAGCAGCTCTGCACTGGGAATAAATCAGCACAGCTCAGGTAATTCCCTTGTATGGTTCAGCTGACAGCAGCCATCTAAAAATTCATTAACTCCAGACAGTTTTGAGGAACATTCTCTGCGGTATCCACTGCTGAATTTAATTAAGTGCAGACGTATTATTGATTTACAGTTCAAATAATCACAGTGCCTACCAAGCTTTGGAAAATGTCACTTTTTTATGACTTCACCACAGCTACTTCTTCCAGGGTCAGGTGAACAAGGTCGTTTTGTCTTTTTTTGCCTCTATGAAAATTCTGACGTGACTTAATGGACTGTGAAAAGAGAGTTCTGGGGCTGGAAGGGTGGTGAGCAGAGAAAAGAAGGCCCGTGGAAGGATTATTTACGGGGTGTACTTAGCAGATGAGATTTTCCTTAGACAGGAAGAAATACTGCAGCTAAATACCTTGTTTTCATGGAAACTGTGCACAGGGAATTGAATTCATGAGGCTGAAGAAATTAAAAACAAGTGAAAAGAGGAGGATGATAAAGAAGCCATCAGATGCTCACGATCTCCAGCTGCTGTTGCTTTACCCTGCTGAACACAGATTTGGCCCAGTTTGAAAGCAGCTTTCTTGCCAAGTTCCAGCCTGCTGTGTCACTGGGACACACACGCCGAGCAGGGGAGACACTGGTACCTGAGTGCCAGCTGACAGCAAAGGGCTGCACAGGACACACCCAAACGTGCTCCTTTGCCCTTGTTCACCTGCACTCAACCTGCTTGTGTTGGGCTGTGCCACAGAACATCCTATGTTCAATAATTCCCTAGAAAATAAAAAAAAGTATCTAAATGGACAATCCCCAGTTCTAAAGTGTCTGGGAAACCTCAGGGCTGAAATTTGGTGACTGCTCCTCTTTAAAACTGTGATCATTAAGCTTCAAGGATCTCAGTAACCTTCAGAAAACAGAAGTGCTTTCATTAAACACTGTTAAGGGTAAATCAAAATTACTGAAGTTTCTCTAAATACTGAAAATGATCCTATTTGATGGCCCAGGATCAAAGCAAAATGTTTAGCAGAGTTCTCTAAAAAGCACAAGAGATTTTCTTTCACTTCTCAAGCTAAAAACACATGCAGTTCAAAAACTGTTTCATTTCACATCAGAGCTAATATTCACTCTGTTTTTTTCCTCCCCACTACAGCACACCACTCATTAATTTAAGCATCATCTTTGGAGCACAATCAAAAACCTTCTAAATGTGCGTGAAAAAATATTTGCCTCCCCCCAGTTATGATCAGCTCTGGTACGCTCTTTGGGCTAACGTGTTTATCAAGTGAGGTAGAATCTCTGTAAACTATTTTTTAAGTATTATTCATCATTGAAAATGTTTGTTTTCCAAATAGGGGCAGTAATACAGGGAGACTTGTGTTTTGTTTGTGAGAGATCTGCATTTCCATAGCAGATTAACTACATTTTTTTTAAATATCAATGCCATGGATAGAAAGCCAAAAGAATTAAGATGATAAACTGTCAGGTTGGACAACGGTTATTTACATCTGTTTCTAGAGAAATTACATTTCCGTGAGCTAAGGAAAAAAGAGAGAAAACTGAATTCTTTGTTTTCTGTCAAATCTGAATATGGTGGTATTTAGAAGCCTCAAGGCAGTCAGCTAAAAACTCCAAAGCATAAGATATCTGTTCCTAACGGGGCAGATTTTCAGAAGAATTGGAATGCTGTCACTCCAACTGAAAATGATGGGGAACAGCTCGTTCTGTGGACACTCTGGGCACTCCACAAACGAGGTCCAGAACAGCTCCACATCAATCTCCAGTTCCTTTAATCTGTCAACATTGTGGTGCCATACTTTAAAGAGAAGGCAGACAAAGGGCCTCTATCAGAAACTTATTTCTCACCTTAAGAATAAACAAAGAAGACTTTCCCACACTGCTGCCTTCCACAGTTTTACTGCAAGTTGTGGCTACTGAATATTCTTCTGAAGCATGCCACCAGATAAAAATCTCGGCATAAGAAATGTACTTAAGTAATACATCTCTGTTCCTCAGCTGGTTTTATTTCCCTGTCATGAGCTTTAATCCAGCCTTGTAATTTAGGGCCATGAAGGAAAAAATTTCTGACTCATGATTTTTCATTGCTTGGGGATGGCAATTGTGACGTTTGGTGACTCTGGTAATTGCTTGGATTTCAGGTTCTGAACGAGAGAAAACAGAACATGAAGTCCAGCATCATGTAGTCATTGGTTTCTAATTAGATCTTTTCTTTCAAACACAATTAACTTTGTGCAAAATAGGATAAAAAATCATCCCAAGACCAATGAAGAAAATAGCCTCACAACTAAGCCCACTGCTGCGGTTAACCCTGGGGTCTGTTAGCAGTGAGACCGTAAACCAGCACTGCCTGGCACTCCTGCAGCTCAGACACCAACCCACCCCAACGACCCCAGATATCTGGTCTCCAGGAGTCACCAGCTGTATTCATGTTTCAAGGATTCCTGGTTTTCCACTGCCAGCACGGACGGAGGCTCATCCATGACTTCATCTGAAGTTCTTTGATTGTGTTCCTACAGATGTGTAAGGCCCCAAAACTTCAGACCTTAGCTGATCTCAACTACGTGGCTCCAGAAAATCCAGCCACACAAGTGCTTTCCTACTGCCTCCCACCTCCAGAATGAATGGAGTACTCATCTGCCTCAGGAAACTGGGAAGTAAATGTTGAATTGTTCAGTAGAAAGTCCAATCTTAGTGTTTTGCACGTTCATTAAAGGCAATCCTGTCATACACTGATTGGCTCTAAACTGTGAAGAGGACCCAAGAGCCACTCTGTTCCTCAGAACACGCCAGCCCTTTTGCTGTGAACAGATACTGAGTGACACAGAACTATTCCAAGTAACAACTCTCTCTACTTATTTTTGAAGAAGGAAGCGTCTTACACTGATGAGTATCCAAGCCTAGATGCCCCAGGGCTCTGTGAAAGGAAGCTGCAATGGATGAGCACAGGGCCCACACATCAGGTCTCGAGTGTGGAATTACAGCCTGAAGCACAGACATCTCAGAAGCACTTGTGGGTGATAGCTCTCTTTGCTCTGTTTCTGAGAACAATAAATGCTTACGCAGTCCTGATGTACACAGACACTGCAGGAGTTTGAGAGCAGAAGCACCAACATAAGACACAAATGCCAGCTCAGGAGTGCTTCACAAAAGCAGCCATGGAGTCAGGCTCTGACCTGCTGCAGCCTGGCAAGAGTCAAGACTGTATCTGAGTCTCACTGAGAGAAGGAAACGCAGGGAAGCTGAAAGAGCTGCTGTACAACTTACAGGAGCACATGACAGAAACTGTACTGAGAAGAAGTAGTATGACAACACCCACCTACCACCTGGCACATTGTGCTTGTAGACCTGGAAGGCACCCACAGAGAAAAAGGATGGAGCCTGCAGAGCTGGCCAGGGGCACTCACGGCTGCTGCATGGATCTGTTTGCGCATGGACCTCCTCACCCACTCTCTTCTACCACCGTGTCCAGAACCACCAAGGGTTCACAGGCTGCTCAGCTGCTTTCAGAGAAGACTGGCCTGGCAGCTGGGCAAGCCAGCACTTGGCCATGCTCACGCAAGTGTCCCTTCTCTCTGGTACAGATATCTGCTGAAAGGCCTCAGGCCACCTCTCTGATGTATTATTCACACAGAGAAAGCACCAAGGACGGCTTACTAATGGGAATTCATTATCTCCCAAGCTCCTCCAGGCAGCCACCACATCCTTCTTTTGTTTGAAGGGCTGCACACATGACTAAACGCAGTCACAGATCACATATAAACACCTTCAGTTAATATCCAGATCCAGCTCTGGAGTCAAATCCTGTCACCTTTCCCAGTGCATGACTGGACAGATCGTGACATGGTTTTGTACTTCATTTATTAAGATGTGTGATATTTAAACACAGCATTACCCAGAAAAAAACCAGTCATTTTTATCAGTTAATAAGAGAAGAAAAGGAATAAGCATAATGAAGATGGAAAAAAGAAGTTGAGGTTAATGCAGCTAAATCAACGGGACTCGCTCATCCCCTAGGGCTGAGCCAGCCAAGCTTCCTCAGCTCCTCTAGGAGAGGCTCTCTGATCCTCTTCTCTGCATCTGGAATTGCAGGGTCTGCAGCAAAGATCCTCAACAAATCTATCAGGATAGAGCAGTAAAGTAACATCCAGAAACAGCAAATTTTCTCCTTGGGTTCAAAAGGCGAAAAGCCTTTCCGATCTGTAGGCCTGGTCTAGACATGGTTTTAGAACAGATTTGAAAGGCAAAGGTAATTCAGTGACACTGAAGAAAAGGAAAAATAAATACTCCCAAATGCCTCTGAAGTGAAGGACTGTAACCAACACTGGCAGTAAATTAAGTATCAGTAACTGACGATGGGAAGAAACAGCACATGTCAAGTATCCAAAGTATACCAAAAAAGCTACAAATGTCAAGAAAACAAAAAGAAGGTGGGAGGTTCTTTGTTTTCTGTGATAGGAGAGTCTCAATGTCTTACAGGATTTGAGTTCAGATTCAGGAACAGGAAAGGACCTGGTGATGCCCCTGCACAGCTCTGGTGTATCCCCCGGGAACAGCAGTGGAATCCCCCAGCTCCCTCCTCTCCTTTACATCCCAAAGGACACGTGCAATGCAGACCTGCTATCCTCAAACAAGGTTTACAAGAAGCTCCAAGCACAACATTAAGTACCATTCTGCAGCTCAAATCAGAACTGGCCTTTTCCGTTCAGCCGCAAAGGGATTCTGCACATTTTAATTAATGGGTTTAATTACCGATAGCAGGTTTATTATTCAGGCCAAAAAAAGCTCTTCGTGTAGTTCATCCCTTCCTTAATTTGAACTGAAATTTCATTGAAAAGCCAAGTTCTGCATGCTTAACAGTGCCCAAGTTACTATTTTTACTCACGTTTACTGCTAATCTTTCCCCAAAACACAGTAAGTACATTCCCTCTGCCAAGCAGGCATGCTGGATTTACACCTAAACAGCACATATTTTGATTGTGACACACACCAACTCTCCATAACCCAACTGAATTCTATGACAATTAGTTTATAGCATGGGGAATTCAGGATTATTTCATTTAATACACTCAAAGTATTATTCAAAGAGAACAAACTACTGAGACTCATTTCAAAGCATATATTGAAAATGCAGTGATCATTTGGGTAACCATGTCTGGGGCATTCATGAATAAACCCTGTTTGCAGTATGAAGCTGACTTAAACAAGTTTTTTAATCGCTTAAAGCAGCACGTTACTGTCAGACTAAAGACCGGCAGCCACACAGAAAAGGCTTAGCAAACCGCAGGCAGCTTTTGGACAAACACTAGGTGTAATGCGCTGAACTGGAAACCCTGTAAAAACGCTTCAGGTAACTGCAGAGACAGAGAAATGCTTCCTTTTTCTTGCCCCTTCCCCTCAGAAGCGGGCCGGTGTTCCCGGCGAGAGCAGCTCCAGGCACGGACGGCTCGGGCAGGCTGGGCAGGAGGGAGCGGGCGGAGCGCGGCGCTGCCCCGGCGCTGCCGCAGGGACGGGCGCTCAGCGAGCCCCGCGTCACCGCGCCAGCTGCCGTTCCCAAGGAAACGTCTCCACAGAAGCCGGGCTGCAAACAGCCACAGCCAGCTTCCAGCAGAAGCGCCGGCCACTGAAGATGCTCCCGATGCACTTGCATCGCTGCACTGTCCCCTGCCTGGCCACACAACAGCGGTGGAACTCGCTCCACAGCAACGCACAGCCCAAAGGAACTCAGAATTTTTGTGCCACAATGGCACACATCAGCCACAGGCCAAATAGAGCAGCTGTGGCTCTGAACCACAGAGCCAGATCTCCTAGAAATCAGAGGGGATGACAGCCCCCGGGACGTAACTTAGGTTAGTTATACGCTGGGTTGGGAACAGATACAGAACCTCCTGCACTCACTGCTTCTCTACAAGGATGAAAGCACCAGCACTGCTTTCCTTCTCCCAGAGCACCCAGGCAGAGACCACAGACGGGAGCAGAGCCCTCGCGGTTACAAATCCCTCCTGCTGGATGAGCAGAGCCGACCCGCACAGAGGCACCATTCCCCCAGGCCAGCAAGGGTGGCACAGAGCTGGAGCATCTCCTCCAGGACAGTGGCACATGCCATTTAATTGGCACCTTCAGCCATCTAGGACCTAGGGCAGCTACGAACTGTTCAGCTACTGATGCAGAGAGACCCTGAAATCAGCTATGATGTATTTAAGAGACTCTTCCTAAACTCAGCCTAGCAGAAGAGTAAAATGATTCACAAGAATTCTATATTTATAATGAAGATTCGCCAAAAATGACTCATGTACTGAACCAATCTAATTTTAAATAGAAGGGAAAAACCTCTTGAAGAGGCACATGAAACTGGAGTGGGGGAGGGAGGAGAACTGCACACACAGGAGAGCACCAGCCAGGAGCTGTTAGCCAAATCTGCTGGAAGAGATTTCTCCATTCAATCAGCCAAAGTAAAAACAGAACATTCAGCTTCACCTTCATCTGGTTTAGAGTTAATCAAGGCCTCCATTCAAAGCAGCAGCAGGCTGGAGTCCTGCCTTAGGACAGCTAGGATTGCTGGGCAATAATGAGGCAGCTCAGTGCAGAGTTATTAGTTCTTCAGACCATGAAGATTTCAGAACACAAAACCAACTGGAATCACAGCAGGAGGAAGAGAGGAGTATGAAGACTTTAAAGTATTCCTAATTTTGGCTAAGCAGAGTCTAACAGAAATAGCTGCCACCCCACCGCCCCTTATACCAACAATGCAGCACAGCTTCCAGGACAGGATTCCAGGAACAGAGACCAGGCAGACCACACTGGGAGCTCCCTGGAACACAGAGCCAGCCTGCAGCAAGGCCACCTGTCATCTTGGCTGGGTACTTGGATAACAACATAAGAGTTACTTTACAATTCATAATTTACACACACACGTAGCAAATATAGAGGTGAAATGGGCCTGAACACCATGATTTCTAATATCTAAATCCCTGCATTTACCTCTGACAGCAGAGAAAATAAATGTCTAGAGGAAAAGTAAGGTTAGGTAGCGTTAGCTCTTCCGCGTGACATTTACCACATAAGGCGATGATGTGACTGCTGTCTTCGTGTACAAATTTCCGGGTGACAGCTTCTTCCATGATCTGCTTTACCTAAAACGAAGAGAGAGAAACGATTGTATGATCCCAACAAAATCAGCAGAGCACTTGGGAGTTTCAGTTTCAACCACTGTTTGCCCCTTCCCCCTCACCAACAGACTAACAACCCCCTCAGATCACGTTTTGCAGGGAAGAATGGATTTAAGGAGGGAAAGCACAAACAAACCTGAGGGGCTTATCATGGCATGAGGGAACCTCTGGTAGAACAAGGACAGGTCTGTTTGGGGTGTGCCCCCATAAAAAGCTGAATTATTTCAGCATGCCCACAGTACCCTCCAAAGAACTTCTCCAGCATAAGTTCCAAAGAGCAGTACAAGACTTATTATATGATTCATCCTTGGCCTTCACACAGTCTCTTCTGCTCATGAAACCAGATTGTGTTGCTATGTCCCATTTCCACTTGTGCCATTCTGCTCCTTTTCAAGTACAAAGCATCCCTGACTGACACAGGCACACATTCCCAGAGAGGTTTAGGGCCACCTTCCCCCTACCTGGGAAGCATGGAACACGCCACAGCAATTACAAATTATGCCTTTGAAGCTCTGCTGCACCAGACAGTATACAAAATTATTGCAGTACCTACAGAGAAGGCAGTGCCTTCAGTTTTCACTTCAAGACACGATTTAACAATTGTAGCAAGTAAAATTACACTTATCACACTTTTTAATGATTTAAAACAAAGTTCTTTTCCAGTGTCAGGGCTGATCTGTCAAGCTCCAGAGGGAAATCATTGTCAATTACTGACTTTCAAAAATTAAAGAAAAAACAGACAATTCTTACAATGAGGCTTTTGGCGAGAGGCTGCAGTCACCCTCCGTTCATCTGCCAGTGATTCCTCCCCACAGGCTTCCTCAGCGTGACACCAGATGAAACCTCATTGGTTTCCAACTCATCACCAACTCATTTATCAGACACTCATTTCCTCCTAGCCATAGAGAGCTCGCTCTCTTCCACATACAAATCAACCATCATTTTTGACTTCTCCCATTTGTGAGCTACAATTACAGGGCTATGACACTTTGACTAAACATATGCCAATTCACTTTCAATATACTAAAGAAAGTGCCACCCAGGCAGGAGGTTTAACCAGACACTCTCTTGTTCCAACATTCAGAGCTAACTGGGTTACCACTTCATGGCACTGATAGGTCCCAAGGTTTCAAGCTTTTCCACTCAGCACTGGACCAGGAGAAGCTGCAGGTGCAGTGCTCCATCAACAGCTGGGCTCTGCAGCTGCCTGTGGAGGTGCCTTCTCCAGTTTGGAGGGCTTCCTCCTCCAGCAAGACCATCTGCGAGACCAATTCTGGATGCTGTAATTAAACATCTCCTCCCCCAGTAATTATCTTGAGGCCTCTGTGCCCACTCCTACACCCCCAGCCCGGCTGGCAGCAGGCTGCAGCTCTGGCACTTGCTGCACGAGCCTTTCAACACATGGCATTTGCCTTGCTCCCAATTCTGGATCAAGTGGATCCTCCAGAATTTGTGTTCCTTATCAAACAGGAGCCCTTCGAGTTACAAAGAAAACATCAGAGGGAAAAAAGCAAACATGGAAGAGGCTTTGAAATTAGAACATGTTTTATAGCTGAGGACTTCAAAACAAGTCTTTTGCACTTTATAAAACCTGGCTCGCTGCTCACACCCGAGGCCTGACAATATAAACTTTGAGCCAGGCAATTTGTTTCTTTCCTGTGGCATTTCTGATGTGGCTGTTAGGACCTCAAGGTGAAGCAGCTGGAGGTGGAGGAGCAAGAGGGCATCAAGGAAGAAGCAGAGGTGCGAGGAGGTCTCGTGAATGGACATTCACATCCGGATCACCCCGTACGTTCAGCAATCCGTTTGGCACAGTTTTTTTCACCAAAGGGAAGGCCTGATATACTGCTGGCAAAAATCAACTCTGAGTGCCACTGGCACGAAGACAGACAGAGAGTCTGCCCTGGTGCAGCACAGAGTCACACCAGCCTGGGCACATATGACTCGAGGTCACAGACATGACTTCAGGACTACAGACCACGAAATCAGTCAGTTCAGGAGTGCAGACCATGAAATCAGACTCAGCATCCCAGAGAACAGTAACTGGAATTCAAATCCTAACAATAGGGAGGAAGATGAGTCGTTTCAAGGAGCAAAAGCTCAAGTGCTCGGCAGCCAATTCATTGCTACCACACATTTCCCAGGCACACCCCAATCAGCTCAGTACGTTATTTAGATCACAGTCAACAAAAAATCTTAAGTGTATAAAAATTGGGAAAGAAAAGGGTTTCAGATGCAATAATCAACCCTACTTTTCTAGAGCAGTACCATCCGGTGTCTCCCAAGAGACTTCAAACCCAGGATTCCAGAGCTAAGGACACACAGTTGGCACTCTGTATGTTCCTCACTGCCATCAGATGCCAAGCAAGCTCTGTGCATTTTCTAGAGAGTGACTGAATGTTATTAGAAAACATTTTCAAGGCATAGACAGGATATGAGACGATTCAAAAGCTGGAATGCAGTGTTCTTCAATCCCACGTCATCCCTCACTGCCACGTAATTCATGGATGCTCCAGGCAAGGAGCTAAAGCAAGTGTTTCTGATCAAATGGAACACTGGCCTTTTTTTTTTGCTTGTTTCCTTTATTCCCTTGCAATTTTGCACAGCTCTTCATAGGGAATTCTGCTGCTTTGTCTCTGTTCTGGGGAGGCACTTGACAATGGAGCTTTCTGAGCACAAGCCTCCACACACACCCACTGGCAGCTACCAGCAGACCTGACCAAACTGCAAATTAATCTCATTAACAGAAACATCACCACCTGCCCCCACAGACACCCATGTACCCCCACAGGGAAGGAATCAGCCGGCCTACACCTGTGTTTGTGCAAGGGATGGAGGGCTGCAGCCTCCAGCTGGGCCAGGGCTGCTGGCAGAGCCTGGAGAGGAGCCTGTGCAGGTGGGAGGGAGCACGGGGGTCAGCTGCGACACCGGCTCCTGTCCCGGCCTTGGAACCAGCCTCCTGTTCTCTGTGCCTCCCCTGCAGAACAGCACAGGAGCCACACATCCTAACCAGGCTGCTGTCTGCACCTGCCTGGTGCACGAGCAGAGGCAGCGCACGCGTGTCACTCAGTGTCACTGTCCCTGAACAGCTGCGGCAGGAACCGCGTCAGCCACAGCCCCGGGGGACACCTGCTCGCCCTGGAAAAGGTGCCAGGCTCCAGGGGCACACGTTTGCCATCCATGCAGAGCAGGGACAGGAAAGCTCTGCCTAGCCAAGTAAAGATCTCAGCACTCGAGGAGTTCAGAAGATCCTTGTGGCAGCATTATCCAGATAAAGCAAAGCAAGCTCCTCAGAGAGAAACTGCTCAGCATTTGCAGCATGTTCTAATGGATCACTGCTCTGTTTCCCACATCCTACAAGGGCCAAAACTTCCAGAAGCAGTCAAACACTGAACATACATCATAATACATAGATTATTTATTAAGTTTCACCCAAGAAATACACAAGAGAAATGCCTTTATGTTTAATTTTTTAAGATTTTATTATAAGGAAACTTTAAAAATGGCAAAGAAGAATGGTCATAACATACCACAATAACCAGGCCCACAGTTGAAGCCTAAAGCATTTTTTCCTCAAAGGAGAAAACCAAATGTCCAGCACCCACGTCTTCTTTAGCTTGTGCAGCTACTGCTCACCTCTTTTATTGACAGCTCCTGCTGCACTGACTCCTTACTCCTGATGAAAGACTGGTAGTGTAATAAAAGCTGTTCGATAACTATTGCACTTCTGTTCAGAAGTCATTACATTCAGTTGCAAGTTGAGCAACTGAGTTTCTGAATTGCCTTGAAATCGTTCAGGGTAGAACTGCTAAGGTTATTGTTATCCTGTTTGTTTCACAGCTAGAAAGAACTGTTTAAATCCAGAAATGGCAAAATCCTCCATTTCAGGAGGCAAAAGGAAATGGCTAGAGAAAAGCCTGTTTTATGAGTTGGATTGTCACAACAGATTTTCCTGCAGAGAGAGATAAATGCTTGAAACGTGAACTTCCAAGCAGCCTCAGCATGAATCCCAGCAGTTACATTTTCTAAACATATTACATGTCTTCCTTTCTGCAAGAGCCAACAAAATACACTCCCTACCAATGGGAACTGAAAGTCCATCTGAGGAAAAGCAAACAGCATTAAATTTCCCAAAGGAAAAATGCAGAAATTTTAGCTGAGAGACTGAGGCAAAATAAACTAAACACTTTGCACCAAGTGACTTTGGAGATGACTGTTTTGTACTTTGCAAAGACAACTGAATTCTAACAGGCTTGGTGGAACAGCCCACAGAAAGAATCTGCTGCCCCTGAACTCCTCTGGATACTGAGGTTACGGGAAAATCATTGAACAGGAAATAGTCTGGGTTTAAAGGACAAGAGAAGGGGATCAGAGCTCTGAGAACAGACATGGACATGGAGTTAGGTTTTCCCAGCAAGCGGGCAGAAGTGGCTGTGTGAAGTCACACACGATAAAAAACGAGGTTGAAAATTCTATCAGAAAAAGTTAATTACAGTCATTAAGGGCAGCATCATCTGGTGGGTGGTTACTAGTGGCTTGTGTTCAATTCCTGCCTGCATCAATTGATTATTGAAGACAAATAAAATCTCCATCTCAGTGTCTCCAACTGCCTCCTGAGCCCATTTTCTCACTGTGATCACAGACAGGGGCCCTTCCGCAGGGCTGTGAGGGCACAGGTGAGGGGTGTTACCTCAACCTGCTTATAATCACCAAAGGCTCTCATGGCTATTTTAGGCTGGAAAGCTCTGGCCAACCCCTAAAAAGCCAAGCCACTATAAATGCTCTAAAAGAGGATTTATGAGGATTTGGAGAAGGAAAAAACAGAGACAAAGCAAAAATACAGATGACACAGAAGGTACCAATAACACTTTCAAGCATTATTCAAGTCATTTAAAAACCAGAGTCCAATTAAAAACATTTTAGACACTTTAAAAACAAATTAGCCTCAGATTTTTTAATTACACACCACTTCTCAGCTTGAGCTGGCTTGGATCATGAAAATCCATTTCACTTTCCATCTCCTGCATTAGCACAAGATTGCAATGTTCACACTCGGAAAACATTTCTCAGATTTATTTATATATTTAAGCGTTACTCAGGAGAGCAAGTGCACCCACTTCTAAATAAAACCTTACACTGCCTCAGCTCAAAGGTTCTAGTAAGCAGAAATTTCTAATGGAAGTGGCAGGTTCGTGGCTGCGTTCAGCAGGTCCCACCTGCCCACAGCCAGCTGCTGGCTGGGTCATCCCAGGACACGGTCCTGCCACTCCGTGTACAGATTGTGCTTGACGTGTCCATCCCTGCTCTGCCCCTTCCACGCTCCCCGCGCTGACTGCAACACCTGATGTGTTCTGATGTCAGCATTAATGAGTACCAGGACATGGGAGTCGGGCTCAGCAACCCTGGCCACAGCAACAACTTTTCATCTGAACTTTGACGGCTCCTGCTGCCTCCCCAGCAGTGAACTGCGGAGAAGGAGCAGGAGGGCAGGTACCTGTTTAAAATACTCGTTACTGCTGTGATGGATAAGCATTACATCTTCACTTCACTGCTGTGTAACGACACGCAGCTACACGCAGCTGTCAGCATAGCCAGTGCCACAAAAACGCAAAATACAATACTTGGGTGCACGTGGAGAGGTGGCCACAGGGAGCCTCACCTGGGACGTGCTCCAGAGGTGTCCATGGTCCAGTGCTTGTGCACGCCACAGGCGCCTCCTCCCACCCCGGCAGGAGCCTGGCTCTGCGGCAGGAGCTGCTCCGGCGCGATGCCATCGCAGCGGACACTCCGTCCGTCCTGCCGAGCACCTCCCACCGGGCAAGGAGCACCGCCCGCCAGGTAAGGAGCACCTGCCGAGCGCCTCCCTCCAGCCAAGGAGCACCGTGCGAAGACGAAGTGCCACCAGCCCAACCGCGAGTGTGGTCAAACACCACCGCCCCGCTTCAGGTGCGGGGCTGGGCTCGGCTCTTTATGCACACACGGCTCCGACTGCCCCAGCCCGGCAATGTCACACAGGTATGTACAGGAACAACCACCCAAATTAACCCTTCACAGGCCACAGGTGCCAGGGCCAGATCAGCGGCACCTCTGCCAAGACTCCAGCACCTGGAAGCCAGGTCGGCTCATCCAAGGACACCTTAGGAATACCTTCCTTATCCCCGATTTCCCCCCGCTTCGCCTCTAAAGATCACAGTTAAGAAAAAGTCATAAAAAACGAGTACTACGGAAAACACAAACCCCGGGAAAGGGAGCGGGAGCCGATGGCAGCCTCCCGCCGCAGCAGGAGCCCCGCGAGCG
>VZTF01000135.1:422259-464679 GCA_013397755.1 Cnemophilus loriae
CGGGCCGGGCCCTGACCGCCGGTCGGCTCACGGACACCTCGGGCCTTTTCTCGCCCCTTTCGCCTGATTCCGCCCAAACCTTAAAACTCGTCTGTTTACAGTACACTCTTAAGCATAAAGCTGCATCTGAAAACGATACCACAAAGCAGGAGCATTAGATCTCTGTAAGGCAGTTCTGGGTATCACTTGATGATTTTTTTCTTTACAGAAACAGCAGAATTTCAGAAAATAGTGGGCAGCTTGATTGAGCTCGTTGACCAACTGGCCAAAGCTGCAGAAAGTGAGAAGATGAAGGTACTGTGCAGTAAATTCCTGGCTTCTCGTGTGCGCTGTCCTGTGTGGGGCCTCTATCCCTCCCTCCCTCCCTTTTCAGCAGAAACAACGATTCTGTCAGCATTCTCTTGGCGTTCCCCTGGGATTAACTGGGTCTTCTTAATTGATATAAATGATAATATTAATTGATACTAATGAATTAACGAAGCCTATTACAGTGTCGCATTACTCCCACATGTACCAGTCCTGCTCTCCCTTGTCTGTATTTCTGCACAGAAACAGAATGTGTGTTTTGTAATCGCTCTGTCTTGGTAGAACTTGTCCTCCAGAGGCAGGAGAGGCCTCTGGTAGCCAGAGCTTGTCTGGCTGTAGGACCGGTGCCCAGTTTGTGTGTCCAGAGCAGTCACTGACTTTGCTCCTCGCGTTTGAGGGAAGCCCCAGAGGCCTCACCGTGCCCACCCCGCAGGGACTGTGGGCCAGTCCCACCAACCCCTCAGGAGCACAGCGTCGCCCTCCCTCATTGCTGGCACGGCTGAAATGCCTCGCGCTCTACCTGCTGGGAGGGAAAGGGGCTAAAGGAGTTAACCACAACCCTTCCATGCATCCCTGCCCTCTCCTGCCAGGCCATCGGGGCACGGAACCTGCTGAAGTCGATCGCAAAGCAGAGAGAGGCTCAGGAGCAGCAGCTCCAGGCTTTGATAGCTGAGAAAAAGATGCAGCTGGAAAGGTAAGTTTTGTGTTCAGTGCTTTGGGGTGTTGTGCAGGCTGGGAAGGCTCAGGGCAGACGCAGGGCTGACCACCTGTGCTGGCTGTGGGACCCTCGGCTCGTTCAGACAGTCTCACCTGCAGCAAAGGTGTGTCCTGGCCAAAGCACGTGTGAACAATGCCACAGGCCTGGAGTTACCTTCAGGCCCTGCAGTGAACCAAAGAAGGTTCATCCTTGAGGCCTTCAGGGCTGAACAGAGGCAGCACGAGCTGAGGCAGTGCAGAAGTCTAAAGACACCTGCAACAGCCTCGTGTCTGGCTGCCAAAGGCCCTTTAGAGCTGCTCAGTGGGACGCTCACAGGTAGCCCAGCTCCCTCCCACCTCCGGGGGGCTGCCCCGACCCACCTCACACAGGTGGCGTCCTGGACCCTCTGTTTTGTCTTGCAGATACCGGATCGAGTACGAGACTCTCTGCAAAATCGAAGCGGACCAGAACGAATTCATCGACCAGTTCATTTTCCAGAAATAGAGGATTTTAAGATAAAAACCAAATCACATGGAAACGTGACCATTCCAGAATCTTGAGAATTTCAGAAATATGCAATTTTCACTGTGCAGGAGTGCAGATGGTTTGTCCAGTGGAGGGGCTGTACCTCGGTGTGAGTGTACAGTGGCAATAAGGAGGGCTGACGGCTCACAGCTGCACAGACTGTTCTGGCCTTTGATTTTATACCAGTTTTGTACAGTCAGTAGTTCTAATTCAAATTACAGTTGAATTAAATCTACTGGTGCTTTGTTGTATCTCTTTTTGAACTCTACAGCTCTTTCATAGAAATCAGAAAATAAATTATTGTTCTCAGACTGTCTGGCTGTACCAGGATTAGTTGCTCCTGCTCGGTTATTTTCAGTGTAAGGGTTTTACACACAAGCAGCAGCATTGGATCTATATCGCCTATGTTACTTTTTCTAAAGAATTAGACAAAAAAAGACAGAAATGTATGATTTTCAGAACAGCTCGATTACAGAAGCAAAAAAGCAGAAACTACATGAGAATTAAGAACTTTGGACTGTTCCTCAGGAATGTCCATTCAGGACTGTCGTAATATGAGAGCTGAATCCTTTCATGGGCATTATTAGGATGGAACACCAGACTGATGAGGGAAGTATTTCCAACTGTCAGTGACACTAGCAGTGCATAAACTATACATAAACTACAAACACAAGTGTGAACTCAAGCCTCATGTTGAAGTGCAAAGAGATGCATTTTGTGTATGTCTTCAGCACTTCAGTATGGAAATGTTGCCCTTTCCAAAGCCTGGGGAAGGCTTAAACTTTACACAGAGAAGTCTAAAAATGTACCAGCAGTGCCTGAGCAGCTTCATGGGGCCCGTCACCTCACCAGGCTCCAGACCAAAACCAACCCCAACCACAGAATTTCTGTCTGTAGTTGTAATTTATGCATAGATTTACTCTGTGAACTCTCTACCATCTCGTGGTCACTTGTAAGTTCCTTCAGCCACTCTCTGAAGAAGATTGAATGCAGTTTAATGCATTTAGTTATTTATTTCCATACTAGAAGTGATTTTAGGGAAGAAAGAAATTTCCAGCTCCTTGTTTACAATTCCTGAAGTACTCCAGAATCTTCTAGGCAGTACTCCTGGTTGTCAAAGGTAACTTTAAGCATTCATAAATCCAGATTTTGGCACATTTATCATTGATCAGACATTTATAATTAATCAAAATGAAGCAGAGCAAAGGCAGTGGAAATTTTAAAAGAAGGCGTGAGGAAGTTAAGAATCATGATATGATTTGAAATGCTTCAGAAGAATAGCTTTGCAAATCTGTGTTGGGGATTGCCAGTGGGTTGGGGATTCTTCAGAATATGCTGCTGGAAGACAAATTTCCTACTTAAGTGGTTTCCAAACAGTCGTCTTTGAAAAAGGGACCTTGGAAGAACAGTATCAGCTGCAGAGCGTGACTGAGTGTGTGTGTCCCCTCGCAGAGTTACACCTCAAAGGGTTAAAAGTCCATTTTCCTGGGAGAGAGGCCCCGCTCAGACCCGACCCCAGGCTGGCCCAGGCCTCTGCCAGAGCTATTTGTGGTGGAAGCAGGGCTGTGCACTCCAACCAATTCCATTTTTCCTTGCAGCAGCCAGTGCTCTGGGAAGAGCTGCTGCAGCCAGCACGAGGGAGATGTTTGTCCCAGAGGACTCTGCCAGCGTAGGGTCGGAACCAAATGCAGCACAGGTGTGGTGTGTAGGACTTCCAGAGCTGGCTACTTCCTTTTCCTCTTCTCCACGTGTTTGTAGTGGGGGTTGCAGAGCATGGTGAACAGGAGCAGCAGGGGGATCAGCAGGTACGGCAGGTAGATGGAGAGCAGGATGAGGCGCTCGCGCAGCGTCTGAGGGCCCGCGTGCTCCGACTTGGAGAAGTCGTGGAACAGGATGTGGGCCAGGATGGCAAACAGAGTGGTGGCTACGTGGGTGGAGTAGATAATGGCAGGAGTCCTGATCCATCTGCAGCCACCTGTACAGAAGCAAAAAGGAAACAGTATTTACTTTGAAACAACCAGAATTCCAAAGCTTGTGACAGAACACTGACCGCTGCCTCTCTGCCAGGGTAAGCCATCACTCAGATTGAACAGGGAGCAGAAAAAAACCACAGTACTAGTAGGAACCAAGGAAATTTCTCTCCCCTGTTGGCAATTTAGAACAAAGGGGTGATCCCGAAAGTTTTAAAGTAACAAAGTAAGTACACAAGCTTGACCCAGACCTTTAGCTGCCCTGGAAATTAGCCGGATGTCAAACTCCGATTGTGGTTACACAAATGGCTGCACCTAACAAGGGCCCGTAGTAACAAAGTTTTGTTTCTGACAAACTTTATTCTGTGCCGCTTTCTCAGGCAGAACACTCGTGTGGGCCATGGCAGCCCAGCCCTCCACAGTACCTCCCTCAAACCCCCTAAGCCTGATACAGAAACGTTCTCTGCTGCAGCAGCAGCAGCAGCAGGTGTCCTGCAGAAGTGTCCCCAGGACATGCCCCCAGTCACCCTGGTTTCCCCCCACCTTTCAGGAAGGCGTAGGCGGCCACGGGGAAGAAGGGCAGCTGGAGAAAGGCTTCGCAGTAGATGAACGCCTTGAACCACTCTGGGGGCTGCAGCATCAAGGGGTCCTTGAAGGCAGTTGCATACTGCTGCAACAGGTCTGTCAGCTGAAAAAACCCAAACCAACAGTCAGTCACTGAGCATCCACCACAGCAGGGCAAAGCTCGTGATTCTCCATGGGATGAAGCCACCAGGGTGGGAGCCCCAGGTCCTGAGCGGGGCTGGGGGCTCCTTCCCAGGGCTGCTGCAGGGGAACAGCTCAGTGCCAGCATTTGGGCTCAGTGAGGTGCTATTAGTTTCCCTGACAGAAATGTAAACTCCAGCATGGCTTTACGCTGGACTTTGAACGGAGAGATATGTATTGAAATCTGCTGGTTAACTATTAATTGAAAATGGTTCCTATACTGGAGTAATCCTACAGGCAATTCTGACGGCAAAAACCAGATCACCAGCTGTAAAGCTCAGACAGGAGGTGACAGCCGACCACACCCTGACGATGAGGGCTGAACTAATTATCTGCCATCCAACCGTTATTTTAATTGATTTTATTTTGTTTATCGTCTTCTATGGTTTTGTTCAAAACTCAGCAAACCAGAGATTTTTACTAATAAATTCGACTGCTGGCATGCCTGCTCCTGCAGCTGCAACAATTCCTTGTTGCGTTTTTGTCAGGAATTTGAGGAAAATTCGGGATCGGAGAATGCCCGGGGCCGCAGGAGCCACGTCCGGCGCACGTGGCGCCGGCCCCGCGCTGCCGCAGCCTCGGGGCGCCGGTGCCGAGGGCGACAGCGGGACAGCGAGGCCGTTCCCACGGCAAAGATGTCCTTGTGGCAGTTGTGAAACACCCAGAGCCCGCTCCGGGCAGAGGAACGTCCCCGCCGCCCATGCCCGGGGGAGCAGTGACCCCGCACCGGTTCCCCGGGGGCCTCCCCGCGACGGGGGACGCGGAGCCGCCGCCACATCCCAGGCACAGCTTTCAGAAGCAGCATCAGTCACAGCCGCCGAACGCGCGAGTGAAGCATCCCATTCCCATTCCCGTTCCCGTTCTCGTTCCCGTTCCCGCTCCTCCCCAGTGAATGACCCGGCTGTGACTCATCCCGTGGGCACCAGCACCGCGTCGCTTCCAGACGCTGTTTCACACACATTCGTTGCCGTTTCCCTCCCCCTCGATGTCTCCACACACGAGATTCGGCGAAGGCCGCCCCCAGACCCGTCAAACCGGCGGACGCCCCGCACGCATTCGCGGAACGAGCCCCGGCCCGACCCCCGGCCCCACTCACGGCCCGCGGCGCGATCCCGGCGGGCAGCAGCGGCTGGAGGTCGATGAGCGCCGTGATCGGGATGTGCGAGAGGAAATAGAGGGCGAAGAGCCGCTCCCGCCAGCGCGGAGCCGCNTGGTCACGCCCACCGGTCACACCCTGCCCTGGCCACGCCCCCGCTCCCGTTCTTTTCCCTGTCCCCGTTCTCTCCCCGTTCTCTCCCCTTTCCCCAGCGGTGCCGGGAGCCGCGCCCCCGCCAGCCTCCCCCAGCCCCGGGCCAGGCTCTTGTCCCCCTCGGTCCCGCACCTCGGGCCAAGCCCTTTCTTCCCCGGACGCGTCGATCCTGAGCTCCAGAGCTCAAGCGCTGCTCGCGTCCCGCTACAGCCCGGCCAGGCACTGCAGGCTCCGGTTCCCCCGTTACCGAGGGGGGTCCCGGCCCTACCCCCGGGTCCGGACCGATTGCTCCCGGTCCGCCCTGGTCACAGCCCCTGCTGCGGGACCCGCAGCGAGCCGGGCTCGGCCCTTCCAGTCCAATTACAGCCGAGAGGAGAACGGGAAACGTTACGGAGACAAAACAGCCCCGGGGCAGAGCAGGCAGGAAAGAACGACGCCACCGCCGCGTTTTCAAATGTCACATTTAATGTTTTCACCACTGTACTCCAAATCTACATTTTACAAAGTGACCAGCAAGTGTGCCACATTAACTGACCAACCTCTGAGATTTTACCTTTCATACCAGTGTCTTCTGGGGCTCGATAATTACACACGTTTCTCATTCAAGTGAATTGAAATGCTTTAGTTGGTTTTATTCTCAGGAGCCTCATAAAAAACAAAGATATTGCACCATCTTTGTTCAGTTATTCAATGTTTGTCTCTTTCACAGCAAATAATTACTTCATTGAAGTTAAAACTTCCAAACATAACTTACTAATAGTCTCCAATTCCAGCTCAGATCACTCTTGTTGAAAATACTCTGCTAAATACAGATAACTTACAATAACTTTAACAGTTAATTGTCCATAACAAACACCACGGTTTCTCTCCAGACCAAGGCTCAAGTTTTAAGACCACCTTTTAGTATTCCTTTGTACAGGTGAAAAACAGTCTTCAATTTTCTAGTCTTGTTTTAAATACAAAAGTTGGAAGGGACATTCAAGTTTCAAGTCTCCACACTGAACTTAAAAAAAAAAAAATCATGTGGAGGTAAACAAACCAAGTTGTATACTCCAGGAGGTAGAGGCCTTCAATTTGTGTTCATATATACATATGCACAGAATTCAGTGTTCCAACAGAAAAAGAATTAGCCAAAAAGTAATAAAAGTTATTTACTACTGTGACATTTCAAGACTTCCACAGCTTTGCCTAAAGACACGAACACAATTAACAGAATTCCCTATGTGCTTTTTTTTGTCCTTTTCTTTTTTTTTTTTCTCTCAACTGTCCAGTGCAGGAAAAAGATCTCACAAAATTTCACAGACCTAAAATGTGCAAGCTAGTTTCTCTCTATACAGCAATGATGTCAGGGATCTCTGAAATTAGCCCATAAATGGAATTATTTACACACATAGAAGATGCATGCTGGGGGGTTTTATGTAAGAAAGAGCAGAAAAACTTCTAATAAAAATAGATTAAATATATATATATATTTATACTGCGTAAGGAAACAGAAGTTTAGTCTCTCCTAGTCACAAACTCATTCTCTCTACTCACAACATTTGATTTTAGAACAGCACACATCACCATCACAGCTCTAGTGAGAAGCTATTTATAGGGTTGGGCATCAGGGGACATGGCCACTTCCCATGGCCACGGCCACCCAAAGGGACTTCATGATTGGTCGCAGTCAAGTTTTCTGTATTCCTTAGTTTTAGAAAACCCAAAATCTTCAGGAATGGCTCAATATCAAAATGTATGTCTATCTGTTTGTACAATCTCACTTCAATAAGAAAAAAAAAAAGAAAAAACCTCCCCGAATTTGGTTCAATTCTGTTTGTTCTGAGCTGAGCCATCACAGCTGCACTAGAATTCATAAAACACGTGCAACTCTGGGTAAAATATTTTCTTCTAAAAGCACAACCACTTTACAAGATTAAAAGTCTAGTACATTTCTAAATATTATTCATATTGTACAAGTAGTGGTTGTTAATTTAAAACTTCATTAGTAAAATTACAGTACAAGCATGATTAACCTCCAGAATTGCAAATCCCAGACTCCAGTGGAAAGCTACATTACATCTTCAGTAGTACGGGGTGCTCCGGTCACTCCCACACCAGCGGCGACGGCGGCATCTCGGAGGGCTGGGCGACCGTGGAGCTGCAGCAGGGGACACACACTTCAGTGCTCGCTTGCAGGGGCTCGTGGGCACAGCCTCACTGCTCGGGAGGGACCAAACACCCCGGGGAGAGCAAAACCCCAAACCCAGCCCGACCCCACCAGCAGCCACCAGCACCGACAGCAAATATTCCACTGTGCTTTATCTGTGCGTTTCCACCCCGCAGTCGCTCCTTCCAACACCTTCACAGTGCGCTTCTACAACCAGAACACAACCTGTCCACCTGCCCAATTTCAGTTTCAGTCTGACTTCTGTTCTTCTGCACAAAAACATTACTTGAAACTTTCGCACATTTTACTTAAATTCTAGAAGAATCCATAAAAACAGTTCACAAGGGTTTCATCTATGGGCCTTTCCTACTCTCAGGAACTGAAAACCTAAAACATTCTGTGTGAATTCTGTACTAATAAATAAATGGGAATTAATATGGGATGTGATTACATACAGTTACCTAATAAAGCTCTTAAAAGCAGCAGACTGAGGGTTGATGCAGAGAGGCACTCTGTTTCCTTTCTGCTGTTCCAAAATGAACTGATGAATTATTTCTGTACACAGGAGAAAAATACAAAACACCACAGCATTAACACTTCTGCCTTCAGTAAAATGCAACATCAAGTGGAGGAAACAGAACTTCCCTTATTGAGAGTACATTTTAGTGAGGATAAGAGAGCTCCAGCTTCCCTAAATCTGACTGCTCAGCTTCAGCTGCTGGCTGCTGCTGCCCCTTTCTGCAGGACAGCTGTGGAGATCACACCTCCCAGCCCCAAAAGGCCACAAAGTGACCTCCCGCTCCCCCAGTGCCATCCTTCAGCAAAAGGAAGAGGAACAGGGCACCAGGGATGGGTGCTGGTGAGGTCTGAAACCCACAGACTTCTGCAGGTCAGCTCGTGCTTCTGCCACTGCCTTATCTCAGAACACTTACAATTCTGTTCTTTTAGTGAAAAGAAATTATTTTCAGTGTCTACTATAGAAAAACACCTAAAAGAAACCGGCACTGGGGTCACTGCATGGATCCAGAGCACAAGTCCCAACTCCATCCCAACTCCATCCCAAGGCCCCCCTGCTGCAGGACGGAGCAGGAGGATGGCTGCACACGCAAGGTTAACTCCTGCTCACCTTTAACCTGCCGAACTGAACTGAGGTTCTTCTCAAAAGTGTCATCGAATTTGGGATTAGTGACGGGTTCAAAATCACTGGTATAAACTCTGCCAGTCGATGTGGAGAAACAACATTTACACATACAGGTGTGGTACCGCAACCGCCCCTCGTCCAGGTAGGGGTGAGCTAAGGCATCCTTAGCAGATATCCTTTTGGACTGGGAACAGCAGGGAAAGGGAAGAGAGCGAGCGTTAGGATATTTTCAGAGCTATTGAAACCACTCATCGGGTAATCCTCAGTCGTTTCACGAACCCATCATGGCGCGAGAGGAGGGGCTCGTGGCAGGCGCTGCCACTAGAGGGGAGCTGAGGCTCACAAACCAGCCCGGCACCGACCTCCCTGCTCACAGCCACCGCGGCAAACGCTGATCATATGGCTTTTAGGAACGTGTTTTTCAACAGCTTTTTTTTCTCCAGACAACCTTACAATTATGACTCCTACAATAAATCAAAACAAGCTGGGAAAAACAGCATTCTAAGTGTTGAGAGAGTCAGAGAGGGAAACTTTCATTATTTTTTTTAAGTGGAAGTTATGGTTTAACATTTCCATGGTTCTGTTCAGCAAAGAAATCTCAAGGTTTAAAAAAATACACTCCAAAGGCAGTGCTTCTAAATGCTTCATCAACCCCCAGCCTCCTCCTTTGCACTGCAGTCACTCTGTTTTACATTTGCAGTGTTGGGGGGATTCTGTGGGAATGAAATAATTAAGATTATCAATTCCAATATCAGATTTTCTCATGACAATTCTCTTCTTCTGTCCCAAGAAACAAAATCCGAAATCCACAGCAGCACATTTTTATTAGAAAAACAGATGCTCAGTGGAAAAACGATCCTGTTCTGTGACTGGGGATGCAGGAGGAATTTTTTGTGTGTTGCAAGACCAGGAACACCCCCGTGTCCCTAATTAGAACTGCATCAAAGTAGCTGATGTTCTGCTACCTACACCCAGCTCGGAAAAGAGCATGAGTCATGCACAGCCTCATCCTTCCCACTGCAGGAGCTTCCTTCCCAGGACCACTCGGTTTGAAACGTGAAACCCCCATTCTAGGGGGAATTAATCGGCCAATTACATGATATTTTTTACATTTTTTATGGACCAAAAGTACCGCAGTGCCATGTAGAAGGAAACCAGCTAAAGCAGTCCTTGACTTACAACACTCATTTAAGCACCGGATAACAAAAACTGTTCAAACCAGTATTAGAGGTGATTTTCAGTCCTACTTACTGGATCAAAGACCAACATCCTGCAAAGGAGATGAACTGCTTCATGTGTAGCTTGACTGGAGAGTGTATATAGGACAGGAAGGGATGGCTGTAGGGGGAATGGGAGGAAGAGAAGCACAGAGTGTCCTGTCAGATCCATCAGCAAGAAAACCCCGTTCCCGCACGCGCTATTCCGCAGTCACCAAGGACAAACTCCTTGTTAAAGGGGACAAGTAGTACCTAACGCTTTCCAGCCCCAAAATAATCACCATCACAAAACTCAGCAACTGTAATAAAGGCCTAATTAATCACTGCTTCCCTTAGTTCAGATGTAATCCCTAGAAAAACCTGCTTTTATTTATGTATTTTTCTATACACACACCATTCCCGGCTGCAGCAGCTCAGGGGTTTGATTAACTCCGTCATTTCCAGTAGTTCATTTTTTAATCTCAATCACTCCCAAATTATGGATTACTTTGCTTTTCCTCGCCCAGGCAATCCACAGCTGACTGACAGTGACAGAAGGACTGTACTGGATGTCACGGCTGCTGTAAATTTCCCAATATAAATATGAATTACATCTCCACAGTGACATCAGTCGAAGTTAACCCTGAACTACCATACAGAGCCCAGGTTTCTCAGGGCAGCCTATGGAATATAAAGCTGCAATGTTTGGTAACTCTCTTCCTCCTGGCTCGCTCTCCCACAGCACAGGGATCACGACAGGCAGGGGATGGACTCCACACATTTTCCTTTGCGAAGGGGGCCAGCAGCAACAGGGACAGCTCGCTCACCCTGGGGCTGCCAGGCACACAATTCACTTGAACTTTTAAATACCAAACTGACAAAGAAGTCTACAGAGTATGTAAATACTCATTCTGCCAGCACACAGTGGGGTAGAAGGGGTTTAATCAGAAACTTCTCGCATTAATCTATTTTTACACCGAGCAGCAAAATGCCTCACCCCTGCCTCCCACTGCGCTCACCTACGGCGAGTAAAAATAGTTGGTGCGACAAAGTAATCGCCCGTTTCTAACTTGGGTTTCTCTCCCTATTACTCTAATGAAGAAACCAGTAACATTTAACCATTTATAACCAGCAAAAGCTCCATTTCAGATTATGAAAAGCCAGGAATTTGCACTCAAACATGAAGTGTGCTTTGAGTTGAAAACAGAAGTATCATTAATCACTTGGATGCTCTGTATCCCCTGGCTCCAAAGTGCAATGAGCACACCAGCTTCCATGGCACTCCACGGAGAATGAACACTGTTTTCTCCAGCAGACACAGAACTGACTCTTAGAGTGTATTTCTTACAATTTTATGGCTACAGGACATTAAATCTGTAGCGGAAACTTTTGATACCATTTCACCTCACTTGCTTTTTAGGAGTCCCACCATCCTGTGGGTCATAAGACACTGGGTTTAGGAGTTACAAACCTTCTAGCACACGATAGAAGAAAAATATATTCGACTTAAAACTGATAGAGAAAGTCTGAAGGAAATCCTATTATTAATGCTCAAATAAAAAAATCCTGTCATGAAATGGAACAGAGACAACTCTATGTAGTGGATCCAAAGTGCCAGGGAGGCAGAACTCCCACATGTCAATAATAAAGCAGAATATACATGGAATGCTCATTTCTATGGTAACTACTATTGTAGTGAGCAGATGTGAGAAATTACTTCAACATGCAGAAAATAATGATGCAAACTTAACTACTGGAGCAAGTACAAGCCAATGATTTTGTTAATTTTGTTAGCAATCATAAAAATGACCCTATTGGAGGGCCACAGAGCTTGATCCCTGGACTAGAGATGCCTGCACAAGCATTTCTCTGCATCTGTTAAGACCACATTGCTTTTGCCCTTTTTATTGCCCAGTCAGCACAACGACACCATCCTGCCTTTTTCCTTTGGTTTGGTGTCTTTTTTAAAACTAACTTTTACTGTCAATTTTGTGTCTCTTGCCAGTACTAACGCTTAAATTTAACATCTTCATTCAAAGTAGCTATCAAAACACTGTCACCTCAGAAAGGAAGACTTTCACCTGTGTCATGAAGTTAAACGATACCCCCAAGGCAGAAGCCAGAAATGCCCCTCACTAGTGAAAAGCCCCCATGTCTCCACAGCAGCTGGACTCGCCACACCATCAACCCAACATCCCTGAGCACCACAACCACCTGTGGTCAACTCAGCCCAGCTCCCAGGCACAGACAGCTCTGAGACTGAACGTCCAAGCTGAGGATTTTTAACCAACAGGCCACGGGAATTTAATCAGGATGTGCAACCCTGGGCCGTGCCCGGAGGAAGCCCTGCCTGGTGGGGTGGGTGGCCGGAGCCAGCCCCTGGCAGTACCTGTTTATGAGGACCCCTGAGTATGTGTGCCTTGGCGCCTTCACAAGCCGTCCTCATCGCCTCCAGCGACGGCGTGCCCAGCAGGTCTGTGATCAGATCCAGCTGCACGACAGAGCACACAGGACACAGCTCAGACACAGGGGTGCACTCCACTCCGGCAGCAGATTCCCGAGCTAACACAAATTAACATCCTGTCCCTGTTCCCTGGGAGCAGAGCCCGACCCCGCCGGCTGCCCCCTCCTGCCAGGGAGTTGTGCAGAGCCACAAGGTCCCCCCTGAGCTCCTTTTCTCCAGGCTGAGCCCCTTCCCCAGCTCCCTCCCGAGTTCTCCAGCCTCCGTTCCCTTCCCTGGACACGCTCCAGCCCCTCCCTGTCTGCCCTGAGGTGCAGCAGCCCCACTGCCTCCAGGAGCGGGTGCAGCGGGGAACGCTGCCAGGGAAAGGTGAGGATGGATACCTGCTGGATGGGACTCTGTGCCTGGAACAATATCCTTCTCCCAAGCAACTCTGCAAAGATGCAGCCAACAGACCAGATGTCGATGGCATTGCTGTAGTGCCGGCTGCCCATCAGGATCTCCGGAGCGCGGTAATACTGAGTGACAACTTCCTGAGTCATGTGCCGGGATTCGTCTAACTCTTCCACCCTGGCCAATCCAAAATCACAAATCTAAATTGAGAAGGTAAATAAAAAAATTAAAATAACCAAAACACCTTCTGCAATTCAAATAGGCAGCCTTCTGGGAAGGAGGCAGAGAATCCCCAACCAGCATTTAAATACATCAGATAATCTGCTGTAACTGCATAAGCCAGGGGAGAGGGGATAGGAGGAAATTATGTTACTTTGCTCCACGGCCATTTAAACTTCCTACAATTTGATTTGAAATCACAGTACATTTTAAGTTGGCATTACAATATTTATAATCTGAAAGATTAAAAAGCTTTGCACTACAAAAAGCCCAACCTCTGGGTACAGAGTATTTCAACTCAAACAAACTTCATTTGTTCATGACATGTCTCAAAATATTAAAGATTCAGCTCTACTCATTTGGGCTTGGAGAATTGTTAAAAATGTCTTGAACCAGAAGGGTTAAGAAAAGAGACCAAACTTTCCCAGTTAGAATTCTTAGCAAATCCCTGTAAACAACACTGAATTTTTGTGTTTGGCACAGCTGTACAACACACCTCAGTCCTCTAAAATTCCACGTACCCAAGGTTAAGAGAAGTGCCTCGGGCGTTTGCTGTCATTTTCCCCTGAGGAGCACCGGGACACGGAGGCATCCCGAGAACCCCCTGCCCCTCCCAGGCACAGGAGATCCCACCCAAGTCAAACTCAGGAAGTGTCTCTCTCCTGCCTTCAGAGGTGTGGGGAGAGGCAGGGACAAAAGGGGAAAGGCAGATGTTTGCTTCATTTCTACTTTTTAAAGAATCTGTAGGGTTTTTTTCCATTTACATGGACTTTCAGGGAAAGTGTTCACACTGAATGTTTTTTGTTTAAAAATTAACAACATACACACATGAACATCTTCAATAAATGTAAGTAGCACCTTAAGGACACAGTTGCTGTTCACGAGAAGGTTCCCTGGTTTAATGTCTCGATGTAAAATGCCAGCAGAATGTAGATATTTCAGACCTGAAATGTTAAAGGAAATTAAAATAAATATTTTTTTTTCCCTTTTAAAAGAAGTTTAAGACTGACAACATTTTCCTGGAAGGTCTGGAAACTCCTGATCAGCAAAGACTTTGCCTGTGCCTCAGTTTTTATATGAGTAGCTCCCAGTTACTAGTGCACATTTGGTCACTTAATGACAGGGTAAAATTTTGGAGTATATAAAACAGGCAGAAAAAGGAATTTAAGCAGTTGTTTTAAAAAAACAAATCCCCCTCCCTGCAAAAATCCAACAAACAACAAATCAAAAGCAAAACATCATCTCCCTGATTATGGCATGGATACTCCGCTAATCCCCACACTGAAATTTTCAGATACCTCTTACTGCTCTGTTTTTCAGTAAGAATTTTTACCTTAAGTGGGTATAGTTACACACATTTACCCATCTGGCTCAGTCTAGGTGTCCTTTCTGTTCCTTGATTCTAAAAGCACGACTTTTCTTTCTCTGACAATGCTTTAAGGCAGCAGGGGTGCCATGCTCTTGTAGCTACAACAATTCATGCTTGATATTTATTCAAACATGAAATTAAGAGGAGTTCCCACAGGAAGCTTATCCAAGATGAGGATGTCTTGAGAATAAACATTAAGAAAAAAATATTTCTACTACGTAATTTTCATTAAATTTACAAGAAGAAAAATTACCTCTTAAAATCTGGTAAAGAAAAACTTTGACATGATCCGAGCTGAGTGGCTGAGGAGAGACGATAATCTTATGGAGGTCACTCTGCATCAACTCAGTGACAACATATCTGCAGTTCAGTGGTTAAGGAAAAGCAGAACAGGCACAGAACCTCTTGAAACATTCACTAACTCCTACTTATTTGAGCTCTTACAGGTCAGAACTACTGAGTTAAAGAGAAGAAAGCTGCTTCAGAGGTCAAATTCTTACAGGAATGAAAATAAAAACGGCGTGTGAAAGAAAACAGATTAGTCCATTGCAGTGTGTGTTAAGGTAGTTGTACAAAGTTACCCAAAGGCAAATTACAACTGAGACTGAGGGGAGGTGGCTCCCAGAGGGGGCTGTGTGTGTTCAGGGGGATTCAAAAGCAGTGAAATACAAGCTGCACACCTTCACCCAGGGATGGAGATCATCCTGACAATGCCCTGGGTGTGGGACAAGAATCACACACACAGAAATCATCACAATAAATACTGCGGGCACTACAGGCATTAATTAAAGAACATTACTGCTTTAGAAGCTTAGTTTAGCAGTCACATGCGAAGCGAAAGTCTCTGCTATTATCACATTTGTGGCTGAAGGAGGTAAAACACATTTGCCCCGTGTTAACTGATACAGACAGGTATTGAATGCACATTTTCTTTCATCTCTACACAGTCAATGCTCTGCTTTCATCTGTTGCTCTACAAATCCTCTCCAGCCAAATCCCTGTTGGCCGAAGGGCTCATCTGCCAACAGTACACCACACAAAAACTCATTTTATAAATTAAATATTTCCAACTTTTTGAGGAAAAAAATATTAAAATTGCATTCGTAAAGAATTCACAAAGAAAAAACCCAACCCTGGAGCACCATAATTTGTACTCCTCTAATTTTTCTTTTCCTTTAGCGAAGACTCTTTTAAATATTTATACCAGACTTTTAAAATTTGTGGTTTACCTTATACCTGCAACAAATCTTTACATTCAATTTAATGCCAAATATTTTTAAAAACCCAAAAGCATTACTCTGCACTTTATTATGATAAGATTTTTGTTTTGCTACGCCACAAATCCTCCTAAATCTCAATCCCAAGCATAATGTCTCCCAGATGTCTCAACTAGTTGCCATGCCAACTAAAGCAGCTTAAATTAAATGAGGGCCTGAAATGGCACCTGCACCACTCCAGGTCTGGGGCGCATTAAATAAAGCTCTCGACAGGGCTCAGAGGTGCCATTAACCCCAGCAGCAGCGATCTGATTATTGTCTCTGGATAATTTAATGAGGGCTCTAAAGAGGAGCGGGAGCAGCGCCCGCAGAGGCTGTGCTGTGACAGACGGGCCTCTCCTCCTGCCCGGGCCTCTCCTCCTGCCCGGGACCCTGCCCGCAGCAGCCACTGCCGGGGACATTTAGCACAACAAACGCCCCAAAGCCGAGGGATTCCAGCCCCCTCCTCACACAGGTACCTGCGGTTTGCCTTTCTCAGTGCAGCCACCAGGCCCCGGCCGTGGGGCGGCTGCTGGCGCTGCACACGCCACTACCCAGCGCTGCTACCGGAGAAAAATTGCTCCTGACAGCAGTAATTAGTTAAGTAGCTGTATAAAATTAGAACTACAAATGTACCAATTTGCTTCAGAGTAATTATCAAAGCAAACGCGTGGCACAAAAGAACTTGACTTGCTCTGCTGGCTGGGACCTGCTGAGTTGGTAAATTTTACAAAGCGACAGATAAACGTTAGAAAGGGATGAAGTGCCCTTGGTGATGTGGCACTCTCACCATGGCTTGGACCGTGCTTCATTTGGTCTCTGCATCCCTCAAACCCCAATTCTACGGCCTCGGGAGTAACCCTGGCAGTCCCTGCCCAGCCGGTTTGGGTGCTGGCCCAGAGGAGCTCGCCACGGCGAGGTCTCGGAAGGAAAACTCTCCAGGGCGAGCACGCGCTGCTGGCAGCAGCAGGACGGGCACTGGCCCTCGCCGCCTGCAGCAACCCATCCCACCGTGCTCCTCTCCGCCCTCCTCCACCCCACAGACACGAGGGATTTACACCACCATCCATCAGAAAACAGTTCTTTCACCACTTTGTGAAATTTACTGCACACCTTTGCTTTTACTGCTATTCAAATCTTTCCCAGACCCATAACTGACTGATAAAAGTCGTGACTTTTCAGCGGCTTCTGATATTCACTTTAATGGGCAAAGTTTTCAAAAAGTTACCACAGAAACTTTGGATATTTCTTAAAGGAGAACATCCGTGGATCTGCAGTTGCTGAATTCAGTATTACAACCAACTGTGGAAGATTTTGTAATTGGAAAAAAGAGCTCACGAATCAAACATTCATTTTTGCACTAGGCGATATTGGCAAAAATATCAATACCCATAAGATTCAAAATGGCCACAAAGATTTTCAACCGAAAACCTCATTATTAATTCAAATTGTATCTCAATCTGAGTGTTTGCAAGAAATTTTCATCCTAAAACAAAAATCTCACTAGATTAAAATTCCTTTATTCATCACCAGTTTCCTAAGAAATCTTTTAATTTATCATTAAAATTTTAAAGTGGTTTTATAATTAGTTCTCTTTAAAAAATACACTCTGCAATTCCTGCTGGTACCTACGAAACACTGAATAATTGAAATGAACTCTATCAGCTCATTTGCAACACATCATTCTTATCATTTTAGTCATTCTTTTATTACATTTCTTTCCCCAAAAAGGGCACCACAACTTTGTGAAAAGAACAAAGGAAATCACTCAGTACCAACTCCAGCCCTTTACACTTTCATCACTGTTCAATATGTCCTACTGTAAAAATGGAACAACCCTATGATATCTTTGGGAGCTCTACTAGTGGATCAACAAAAGAAGTTTTGACAGCTACAGCCCCCAAATACGGAACATCTTTACCTGATCTTCTTCAAACTTGAGATTTCAAGTAAGTTCTCCTTACACTACAGTAAGCAGAAACACATGCAAATAAAAATAGGTATATAAATCAAAACATTTCCTAAATCATTCTTTTAAGGAATTTAAGGGTCCTAAGTGCACTTATCGTAATTATTTCAAAAGAAAAGAGAAAGAAGACTACACAGAGCAATAGTGTTCTATTACCAATATTGGAGTCAAGAAATTAATACAAATATAAAAGGAGACAGCCCTATAGAACACTACTCAGAATGACTTAAAGTCAGTTAGCCATGAAGGAAACTAACATTTTGGTTTTATATTCAAAACTTGGCAGTAGCTAAGCTCATAAAAATAAGCTTATCCCATTTAAATATTCTTGATTGTACAATTACACGGAAGGAGTAATCCTTAACCTAGATCTGATTTATAACTCATATGACTTGTTCTAAATGAGGGCATTGAACTAGTGCACATAACCAAAATCCAGTTTTTGAAGACTTCTTATATGCTCTTCACGTAAAAGAAATATCAAAGCAGAATTTTAAAGCTTTACTAAATTCATATGAAAAAGCCCCAGTACAGCACAGCAATATTTTCAACCAAATAATGTGCTTCTCTACCAGCAAATTGTGCTGTACTTTGGTTAAAATCACCACGCTGATTACACCTACTTTCTTCACCAGTCAATTCAAGGTATTATATAAATGGATCAAACCATATTTCAAAAGTTCAGGTTATCTAAAAATAATGACAATTTCCCACCCATTAATTGTAAAGTGGGTCATACAAAAAAGCAGCTAAGACCCACCAGCAACAAAACCCAACCTGCCCAAGTCTAACCACAGGAGTGGCAGAGAATTTCTCTTCCCATGAGAGCCAGAGCCTGCCCAGCTAAGGGATTCACTTTTCAGTATTTCAGAAAGCAGAAATTCCCTACTTCACAACTAGAAGACAGCCTGAGCCAAGTTTGAAAAAAGAAAAAAACAAAACCAAAACATGACATTCTCATGTCAAGTTTCCCCCTCAAACTCACAGTTAGAACACAGTTCCCCACAGGCAGCTTGTACCTGTGCATCAGTGACACAGCACAAACGTGGGACACAGCTCTGGGCAATGTGGTCGTGACCAGGATAGAGCTGAGCAAGGACAGCCACGGCCCTGCCAGTCCACTGAAACCTCTCTGGCAAGTCAGGGTTTCAAAGCCTTTGAAGGCAGAATTCTCTGAAACCACCACAAAGTATTTTAAAGTACTAATAACTGAGAGGACATTAATTACTGAATATAGTTTTCAAAAAAACATTCTGGGGGAATCCCCATGAGCAGCAGCAGGGCCTGCTGGTAAATCCCACATGCCTTGCACGTACCGGCTCGTGTGGAGCCAAAGCTTCTGTTCAGTCCTGCACCACCCCACCTCCAACACCACCTCGGAGTTCTGGATCCTGCAGGTTCACTTCTTGACATAAAACTGTCCACATGCAGGCTCGAGGTCTTTGTAGTTCCATTTCATAGATTACACCAAATACTGGCAGCTTCCAAGCTAATGAAAATCACACCTACCTCAATTAAGATGTTCTATTTTTATATTTAGGATACATTTCTTCAAAATAGTCAATGTGTGGAGGCTGGAGGATGTCGAGGGCAGAGAGTACCTAGGAAACACCACACAAGGTCAAGGCCTATTCCAGTCAAACAAAAAAAAAATCCCTTTCAAAAAGACAGTCAGACTGCACATTTCTTACATGGCTTCATTTTATTCTATCCCACAGACAGACCAATGTTCTGTCTCACTAGGTATGTAAATTTAATAACCCACCGTGTCAGATATTCTGTATATCCAATGTCTCTCTCTCTCTCTTTTTTAACTCAAGGAATTTTTTACAACTGTTCGAGTGTTAGTTTGCAAGCACAAATATCCAACAAAAAGTGGTTTCTTTACAATATATATGAACATAAAATCTCTGAAAGAAGTAATTCCAGCAAAGAAACATAAAAGCAGAAGATATTACACTTTGTTCTGCCCTTAGACTTTCAGAGTTTTGTGATTCACTGCTTCCACATGGGAATTGCAAACCTCAAAGTTGTTCCCATTCTGAATAAGCAGCTCAGTGGCAGAAAAAGCGAAAGGTAGAAAAAAGCGAAAATGTAGAAAAGCAGAAGCAGAGAATTCACATCCTCTCACAGAAAAAGATACTCCTTGGTGTAGTCATTTGCATTCCATCCTAGGAATGTTCACGACATTTGGGTGAAGCACCCAAACTTCATACGCACTTCAAACTTCACGGGCCAACCCAAATTGTGCTTGAATGTTTTAGCTTAAGCTGACTGATTTGACCTAAGGCAGGTTTGGGAGAAGACTAATAAAGGGGACAGGACCATGGAGAACAGAACAGCTCTGAAGGAACAGTGTCCAGCTGACATAGCTCTGTGCAGCCTGACATTTATCTAAAGCCTGAAATAAGACTGGGCAGAAGTGTACTGATTTTCTGCAAACACTTTCAAAGGGAAATTATGAATGTGCTTAGATTCTTGATAGTTTTATTTTTATACTGTTTGTAACAGTAATATCTGAGTTTCCAGAAAATCTGATCACTGTAAAATTAGAGAGCTCTTAAAGCATTTTAGATATTCTATAACTTAAAAGAAAACATACTTGTGTTACAGAGAGCTCCATTTTACACTTAGGTTTTCTCCAAGATTTCAAAATTAGTTTGAATTTACTTACATTGTCATGCTTAAAAAAACACAACATCTTCAACTCCCGGAAGACCCTTTTACAAGAGACCAAATTTTGGAAGACGTTGGGCATCTTTTTGAGTGCAACTCTCTTTCCATCTCGTGGATCTGTTACTGACCTACAGAATAAAAGATAGAGAAAATCACATACTCCTGTTGGACAGTTTTTCTAAAGAAGAAAAGAATATTTTAAAGTCTCTTATCATTCTCAACTCAGTGAATCAAAACAAGGTGAAGACATTTCTAGGGGAAAAAGCATTAATGTGAGGGCACTGAGCACTCACTGAGCACTGCAGAGCCGGTGTCACACGGATGTGACCATTCTGTGGATGGAGCACACACCCCAGGCCAGCAGTGCCACACACCGAGCTCCTCGTGACATCAACACCTGCAGGGGATGTCAGGATAAACACCTCCTTCACCTCCCAGAAACACCTCATTAAAACACTCTCTCAGCTATCCAGATCGCATTTTATCAGGTCTGTTGCTCTCTTCTTCCTCTCCTAAGAGGGCAAAAGATGTAATAATGCCGTTCTGACATAACACTGGCAAGTGTAAGACTATTTATTGGTCCATCACCAAATCACTCCACATCTGGAGAAGCAACGGCACATGGTATCCAAGCTTCCACAAATGTAAATCAGGAGTGATACTGGTCTTTCTCCCACACAACTTATGGAATGCAAGTACAGTAGCTCAGGAATTATAAGGTGCTTTGCACATGGCAAGTATTTTAATTTAAAATAATTGGATTCTGAAAATAGAATTTTATAATGAGAACCATAAAACTAGAGCAAGGAGATTATGGTGCCTCAATTCCCAATCCCAGTTTTTAAGGTGAGTTTCTCAAACCTCACTACAGAACAGAGTATATGCATATTTTTACTAGGATGACCAAAATAACTTCAATCTCAGTGCAGTGTTGAACCCACAGAAGAATCTACATCCAGCTATGCACCCTGATAACTACATTTGTCCTTAAAAAATTACTGGCTTTTCTCTCTTATGTGACTCCTCTACAGCAGACAGGCAAGGCAGCTTCTAATGTCTCAGGTCCATGTTTTAAATATCTAAATAAAAAATGAGACTGGAGTGTTCAGATATCTACCTCACTCCCAAGTACCACATTTGATTTCAAAATACAAACCAATTCAACCAGTCCAAAGTCAGTCCCAACACCTCGGCCAGACACCTGCTAACAGCCCTGCACACTTGTATTTTAAACAAGGGGCAAGGGGGAACTTGGGAATGCTGGTACCACACTATTTCTATGGTGAGAAGCACAGCTGACGAGAATCTGAAAAGGTCTTCTACTCCATGATGTATATCCTATTTTCTCCAGGACTTCTGCCTCTTGACTAAAGGGGTGAGAAAGCGCAGGAGAACTGCAGAGCTCCAGCAAATGCACTGCTCACACAGCTCCACACAGGGCACGGGGGACCAGGGGGGCACCTGCAAAACGAGGTGTTTTTCATCACCATGTGGCACATTTGGGGCTGGCCTGTGGCTGTAGGACCCAGCAGAGGCAGAGGCTGCACAACACGGACACGCAGCGGGGCCTGCACAGGTTTCTCCTCTGCTGGTAAATTTAGGCTGTATCTATAGCAATCAGCTTCCAAATCAGAGTCCTGCCACACCAGAAAGGCACCACTCCGGTTAGTCACAGCGGAACAACCCATCCTGTTCACAGTAACAAGCAATTACTCATCATATCAGGATCAGCTGTGAAATTTTAGGTGGTTTTGATATACTACAGTCTCATAAACTGCCCAGCACAGGCTCATCCATGCCCAGGAGATGATGAAGCAGGGATAATGAAGTCCTCCAAAGCAGCTCCCACCATCCCCAGAGGGGATGTCCCTGCTCAGTGCCCAGCTCCACAACCAGCTCCTTGTCAAAGCAAACTCCACAGAAATTATTTAAATGTTCCGTACAGGGTGCTTTGAATGTATATTTTAAACAAACATCTGATTTTTACTGTAAAACATCTACTTACATAGTTCCTATCTAAGAAAATGAAATGCATAAACTGCTAACATTTTAATTTTATTAGTCTAAAAATCAAGCTAATAAAACTATAACCTACACTCACGTATACGCCTCAGACAGTGACAAACCTCCACACAGAATTACCAGATGACCTCAAAAGGTGTCCTTTCAATTGAATTCTAGATTAAAATGGCCATTCCCAATTTCTAATAAAATATTAAACTAGAATAAGAGAATTCAGTTTTAGAATAGTAACCCAAAACATTTCCAGGCAAAGTCTGAAACTTGATAAATTATTTTACAAGACCAGAAGTACTCCTCTCCCACTGCCCAAACTGACAAAAATGTTAAAATACGGAAGCAGAAAGTTTGAAGCGGAGGTCACTGCAAAAAGGTACCAAAATCAGATTTTTGATGACTTTGGAACACTCATTTTCTGCAGCTTTTCTACAGAACGGTGGCTGCATAAGACACAGAAATCAACAGTCAGCTCTGCTCTTCCAAATGTTTCCATACAATAACAATCGGTTTGGGTGAACAGACTTTTCCTAGTCTCTCTTAGAGGAAGGAGTTCAATGGGGTTGCTGTGGCATTCACATGTAAGGCCAGTTTCTTTTTTCTTTCAAACAACCCACTTTTACGAACAAGTGATGATCCCCTGCAGTATTCATCTGGAAAGCAATTCCCCTCTCTTTCCCCCACAGCAGCAGCAATGCCAGCCTGCCCCTCACCTCCCTGCCTGGGGCTGGGAGCTCTGTACCACTCACCAGCAATTTCACTTCAAGGGGCAGCACAAAACTAACAATCCAAGTTCTGAAGATCAGAACTGTCAGGCCTGCGTTCCAAAGAACAGAAAGGAAGAAAGGAAACAGCCTGTCTGAAAACCTGGTGTTTACAGCATCCAAAAAAAGATGCTGAAAACGTTGCTTTGTGTTTGTGTACAGTACCTACTTTGATACTAGTAAAATAATTATTTATAGCAATATGCTATCAGGTCACATATCCCCAGGAGAAACCAGAAAAGCAGGAAAATCTCCTAGGAGCTAATTGAGAGAACAGCTAGAAAGGCAGCTTTACTTACTGCTGCTCTCAGAAGAACCCATTTGAATTCCCTGGCCTGCTTTGTGAGGACATTCCAGCACGGGTGAATCCCGCAGCAAAGGGCCCAGCAGGCAGAGCCATCCATCACTCAGCACAGGCACCGCGCTGCGCTTTCAGCGCACTACCACAGCCTCAAAGGCTCCACTTATTAAGCACCAACTGTAGCTGGGGATAAAGAGATCACAGACCAAGATTTAAACCAAAAATAACTTGGCAAAAATTTATATATAGGTATGGGGCAAAAAATAAGTTAATAAATCTTACATCAAGGCAGATAGTTCAGCTCTAACCATGCCTTTAGGAATGACACTGGGACAGCAACCCCAAGTCAGCAGATCCAGCACTGAACATTCTGAGCGGAGTCATCCCAAGTCCCCATCCCTCGAGTGACAGAGGGGGAGCTGGGCCAGCACACAGCTGGGGCGAAGGGCAAGGACGCTGTGGGAAGCAGATCACAATCACAGCAGGTGAGGGACAGCAGGAGACCAGCCCTGGGGCCAGCACAGGAATGGGACTGCAGTGGGTGCCCTGTGCAGCAGGGCCACTCTCCTGCCATCAGAAACCTTTTCGTTCTGCTGATTATACATAATGTATGTATGTCTTGCTATATTTAAGAACTACATAAAAAGCTTTTTAAATAGTCTGACATAAAACACATAAAGAAAAAAGATACTTTACAAAACCTGCACCTTGTATTTACTTTGCAGGCTAATCACACCAGAAATAATACAATTTTAAAAAGTAATAGGGCTACAGAAGAGATTAATGACACAATCCAGACCTCTAGTTAAAATGTTTTCAAAGACAATCCTTATCTCAAAGAATCCTTGCAGGCATTCAGCCGTTTCAATTACGCATTATAAGCCTTTAGCAACTCTGCCACATTGATGGCAAATTTTCAAGGTGGAGTCTACGCCAACAGTGACTTTTTCTCTCCCTGAATCCAGGTCAAGGCATACACACTGTTCTGTAGTTTCAGCTGGTAGAAAAACAAGTTTGTGACTGCTCCGTGCAATCATTACATAGGAGCGAGATAATGAAAGAATGTTCTTGGGGTGGTGTGGGAAACTGCTGGCGGAGTTTCTTCTATCACGGAAACAAACCTTCCTTCACATTTATAGAGAATATCTATACATTTACATCAGGACTTACCAGAAGGGGGGGAATTTAATAGGATTACTCTGCAAGTTTTTCTAATTAGTCAGTGAACTTTTTTCCTCAGTTGCTTGACTCTTAATCACACAGGCTTTTCCAGCAAGCCTTACTCTGAGATATGCAAGTGACCTGGCCCCACAAGCATTTCAGCTGCTCACCCAGGCATGTTTGATAGACCACTTTAAAACAAACAGCACAGCTCATACTCAAGGGCATGTGATACCAATACGCCACTTTTTCAGTACACGGTATCGCAATCAATCACATCTTGGCATATCTCAAAATCTACTTGAGCATGGGATGATATTAAAAATCCCTTAGAAAAGTTCACAAACCCACAAGATTCCCAAGACTGAAGTGGAAGGGCAGGGAGAGGTTGTGCACTTATCAAATCTCTTATCTGGGAAATGCTTGATTTGGTACATAAAATTTGCACAGGCACAGGCCATGAGACCAGTCTCTCTGTTCTCTGTAGAGTCACTGCCAGGCACTGGGCCCTACCAAACTGTGACAAAAATTGATCTACAACATTTAACGGACTGTTGGGTAGCAGAGGGGAGAGGTGAGGAAAATATGCATGTAAGTGTGAAATCCTTAAGAAAATAAACCAACATATACATGCAGATTTAGCAACAGATTTCCTACTGAAGGAAGAAAAGGAAATGCATCCACACAGGCTGAGTTTTTAAGCAAAGTAAAGCAGCTGCTTTAGCCATTTACCATTATAAAGATTCAAGCACCAAGGAGACAGGACAAAGGTGCTGTTCTAGGCTCTCCAGTGACCTTGCCTGCTGACGGCAGTATTTCCTCCCATCACAGACTGGCAGTCCCTGTCCCACACTGTTCCTGACCCGCCGGTGCTCGCCAACGCACATAGAACGCGTTTTAAAGCCCTGTGACAATTCCTAATGGAAGTTAAATTATTCAACTGCTGAATGGCTTTGTCTAACTTTAGTAGCCTGAAAGTCAGTTTTCCAGCCCAAAGCTGCGAGTGTGGCGTTCCTGAGCCGGGCAGGGGCTGCTGCAGCTCGGGCTGGCCCCAAACAGCTGTGCTGGCACCGTGACACAGCGAGCAGGGAACAGCCCCGAGACAAAGGCAGGACAGACAGACGCTTGTTCAGGAACAATGGCAGCCCAGGCATATGTCAGAGAGGATCTCAGTCAGTCACACTGGCTCTGCCAAGTGAATCAGGAAAGGGAGAGGTGGGATTAATCTCTTTTTGAGGGCTCTTGGGTAACACATGAACCGTTTCTCTAGAGGTGCCTCACCCCAGCAGTGAATGGAGAGAACCAGCAGAGCCTCCTCGTAGATAACCAGATTCCTGATCTGAGGACCCCAATTTTTCAATTTCATATGAGTCTTTTCTCCCTGCGTGTGCAGCCAGTGGCCACGCTGTGTGTCACAGACCACACTGCACGCTGTCCTGCCAGCAGGGTGACCTGGGCTCCCCTCCAGCAGCGATGGGAGAGGCATCACCAGGGGTGAGGTGTTGTTTTGGTTGGATCTCTCACAACAAGAGAGTTTTAGCACACACACTCATGCAATTAGCGTGGCTTTATAATGGGTTTTACCCTCTGGCTGTACACACATTGTCTGAGAGATGCAAAAGCTGATACAATCTTGTTTAAAGGAGATATTCATAGTCATTTCAGCTATAATTTTTAAAGGAAAAGCCACCCACAGATTCGTTAGGAAAAGGAGGAAAATATTAGAGCAGAGCAGTGCTCAGTTCTCTTCACTTTACTGCCGTGACCAGAGCTCTCTGGAAGGATGCTCTAAACTTACAGCACGAGGCCTGTCCCCACTAAGGAGGAACAAAACCGGAAATCAGGAGCCCTGACAGTCACAGCACCATGGAGGCTGAAGGAGGAGCAGAAGCCAGGGAAGCACATGAATCCCGGGATGACTCCCCAGGGAGTGAGGAACGGCACTGACCAGAGGAGGATCCTGCACCCATCCACCAGCCAGAGACACAGCTCAGACATAAATCCCACCATTTCTTGTTATCTTACCTGTGAGCTACGTCAAACACCTGCTTACCCCAAGGAACTCATCAGAGCCCAGGAGACACAAACACTGACACGTGTGGCCACCTATTCACACCAGCAGTTTGGGGACGTAAAAAAAATTCCAAAACCTGCACTATATCATTGCCTATAAAAAGTCCCAGTAGCTGCACCGCAGAAGAGTCTGGAACACTGAGGCAGAGTTGTTAGCGACAGCAGAATTTTTAGCACACAAGCATGGAAAAATAAGGTTTCATTGTTAAAAGACATTATCAAAAAGAACAGCTGTTATTTTTCAAGCTATTTAAGCACTGGATGTGCTGTTAATGATTTTCAGGTCACTATTGCTCTGTAGCAGCCTCCAGCTGGCAATACTTCAAAGATCCTAAAATGAAATATTTACAGTGGGTAAAAAAAAAAAAATAATCTTTATGTTGAGAGATGTGATATGAAAGCAAACAGAAAAAAGATAGCTAAGGAGATACTACTGAACAAAACTTTGATTTCACTTTGATTTAACTCTGAGGCACAGAAGCCAAGTCAGACAGCTCTGTTTCACCCATCCTTGGGGAGCAGCTGCAGGAGTTTGAATGCTCATTCACACAACTGATCACCTGACAAGAAGCCATGGGCAGGCTGATATGGATTGACAAAAGTTGGGTGAAGGTGTTCACAGACAAAGTAAAAACTTCTTGCACTTTTAGACATCTGGGACATATAAAAATATATTCCACCTGCTAAAAATTTTCTTAATATTTTGGCAAGTAAAGTAGGTTTTGCGTGCAGGAATCTGCATGTAAAAAACAGTTTGTGTGTGTTGGAAAGGCACTGAACAGAAAATAAGTTACTTAAGAAGATTACACAAAAAGACAATTTAATTAACTGACTACCAATGTGCACTCTCAGCATTTCATTAAGTCTTCTCAACATACTCCACGGAAAACTGTAAAGTAATCAAAAAATACTCAAAGGCACTTCAAAAAACCTGTAAGTTACTCCAAATAACCAAGTCTTTCTAACACATATCCTCAAGAGCTGGTCTTTTTAGTGCTACAGGATCTGTTCAGGGGAAGAACTGACTGAATGCAAGCTAACAGATTTCATGTAGAACTTTCACATGAGCCTGAAGAAAACATCCAGATCTAATTTCCACTAACAGGTATTTCATGGGAAAGGGTTAAGCGACTTCAAAGGTGTGCTTCATTCCCTCCTGCTAAATGCAGACCTCTCCAGAGCTCCTTTTCCAACCATCGATGTCCTAAAAAAGCCTTTCAACGTTGGTTCTAATCACACCCTCCAGCATGTGTGCCATTATCACTTATTCTTTACAAATCAGAGCTAAAAGCAAAACTGATTACTGCAAGAAATCTGTCTCCTCGAACAAAAAGTGATTCAGAGTATCTTACGTAGAAGAAATGAGTGAAAATTAAAGGGATACTGTTACGGTTAATATCTTTAAAAATGTTTAATTTGTCTTCCTTCATGGAAGCTTAAAATTGAAACTGATTTCCAAATCAAATTTATTTCCCCGTTTACACACAAGTTTTTGACTGTGCTTCAGACCTTTCTATTCACTTCTCAACTGCCTATATGAACCACAGCTACAATAAGTCACTACACGACACACGACATTTATTCAGATACATTTTTAATTCCATTTTAAATTCATTTTTTTCAGCCAATGGCAGTGCTCTGTAAGATCTGTGATGTTCACAAATAAATAACATGCCAAATAAACACATAATGCTCCATGTATTTTTGCAGTTCTTTCTTCTTTAGTTTTAAAGCGTATACCACTATTACATGCACATTCCTGCCCCAATTCACTGACCTCTATTCCCATTCCCACCAGCCAACCAAGAAAAACCCAGATGAGAAACCTTCTTCTCCACGCCCAACAAGCCTCCAGGCCTTGGCACAGTTCCTGGAGTATTTCTGCACCTCCAGAGCAAAGCAGGTTAATAAGGTCTCTGGTCATATCCCCGACTGATGCCTCGCTTCCTGCAACAACCATCCCAGCACCTCTGCTTCACCAGCAGCTTTCCCTTGCACGTCCCATCCTCCCACCACGCTCTCCCAGGGACAAGGACAGAACCAAACAACAGAAAATGGTGCCTGAACTCCTTTCTGCCCCATCACTCCGGTGAAGTCACGCAGTAACCCCTGTGAAGCTGCTCAGCACCTCACTCCAATCCACACCTCAACACTTCCCCTGCCAGGGGAAATCTGTCCTATTTCAGCCCTTCCTTTCTTCACCACAATCGTGTCTGGCTGTTTCCTGACACAGGAGAAAATCAGAAGAGGATTCAAACCAAAGTCTACAACGAATACTTGAAACTCAGTACTTCAAAGGAACTACACTCCAGTGTTCCCTGCTTCCACCAAGGGAGATATTGGTATCTGTTGGTTAAGGACTAAGCCTCAGGACTTTGATGTACTTGTATACAAATACACAAATAAATATGTATATATGTACGAGGCTGAGGGTACCTTTTAATTTTATGAATTACCGCTATTTATATTCATCTCCCCAAATTCTGTAGTGATGATAAATACATGAACATTCATCAAGGTTTTTAGCTGGAAGAGGCAAATCTAATTTACTGACCTTTCAAGTTTCAACTTACTCTGCTCATTCCTTATTCTAAGGAATTCTGTATTCTACAATAATACAGAACACAGAATTGAAACTCAGAATGCTTTGTAGTTGACACTTTCTCCTCCATTCCCTTTACCAGAAATTATTTTAGATAACAGTATTTTATATATTATCCATGCACAGGCATGGACATTAGAATCACCGAACTTTAAAATATTACTTAAAATACACACTAAGCCTATAAGATGCTGCAATTCCCAACCCCAACACTTCACAACGGCCAGAGCAAACACTAAGCAGAGACGTCTCAATTGCTCTGCTGCTGAACAAACCAAAGCAAGAGCTGAGAGCCAAAGGAGCAGCACATCTGACACGAGTTCTTCAGCGCCGCCTCCCTCCCAGGCAACGCAGCCTTTCCCAGAATGGCAGCTCAGGATCATCCTTTAGGACGTCTGACAATGGTGGGAAAAGGCCCAAGCACACCAAGAGCTGTGTCTTTGTAGCTGTACACAAGGCATTTCACAGCAGCTTTTCTAAGGCTTCCTCTGCACATTTTACTCACGTAAATTATTGCAAACTGCTGCAATTTTTTTTCTATGTAAAGATTTCTATGTGCTCAACCCTGCCCAGTCATTCCTTCTCTGAATTACTGTAGGAACAGAAGTGACACGTCAAAACACAAATGTGAAATAAATAAATTCATAACCTCTACAGTCCAGAAGTCTAGAAGACGTCTCGGATGGGATATTTTTGGAACATGAAAGAAGTGCTTCATATTTTAGTACATGTTAATGAAGACTTAAGACCCACAGCCTTGCAAAAAAGAAGAGGAAAAAAAAAGTAAAAATCAGTCTTCTGTTTATTACCAGGGCATTTAAAGACACATCAGTCTCCTATTACCATGGACCAGTGAAGTGAATGATCCTCTGTCACATACCATCAAGTCTCACGGTGCTGTAAAAATTCCACCTATTTCCTTAACAGTCTCAATTACATTGGAGCCATAACCACTCCTTTTCAATAGATTCAAAAGGCAATTTCAGAAATCTGGAGACATTAGAGCGACACACTAAAGTGGAGAGGTGAGCAGCACCTTTGAGTGAACAGCCTGCTGAGAGTGGGACGAGACTGCTCAAAATTCTTTCGTGTCTGCAACAGCAGAACATGTAACCAGTGAATTTCTGAGAGGTCGTCTGGTTACTACTTAAATGTCTGAAATACTGCAAAATTTGCAAAATCTAAATTTTCAGGTAAGCCAGACAACGCTGTTCACGTCTTGGTGCCAGGGCCAGGTGACCTGTACCAGGTGCTGGAGGCAGCACAGCTCCAGTGATCCTCTGCCTTCTCCCACTTCTAAAACTCACCCACAAAATGTCATCTTAGAGAACTGTTTAAAATGTTACAAGATCTTCAAGGAAGGTGTGTCTCTCCGTCTTTCCACCAGAAGAAAACCAGCCTGAATTGTTACAAACTAAATTAACTGACATCCTACAACGCAGCTGGTTTGGTTTCACATCTCCAGCCACAGAGACGCCGAGGTCTGACCTGCAGGACTCCCTTCTGACCTCCTCGTTTCACAGCTGTATTTAGCTTCAAGTGATCTCCATGAACTGACACGAAAATCCTAATATATGTTTCTATATTCTGAGTCTGTCAAAAACCTTGTGATAACAGATGGAAACACTACCATGGGTGCAATTCCAGGGGAACGAAATTAATGACTCTAAAATACTTCAAACCCAAAGTTTAAACAATAGTTCAGGATGAAATAGAATTATTACAGAAGAATTCTCTTTACTCGGTCATATGGTAAGTGACAAAATCTCTTTGGGAACAACTGTGGGAGTGATGATATATACATTTAATATTCAAATTACCAAACACCTGTCAGTTCTCAATGTTTTAGATGAGGTTTCAGATGAGCACACAGTAGCTTAAAAATGATACGGTGACATGCCCAAGACAGAGATCAGAAAAAAAGCCACAAGTAGGTCAAAGCCGATCCTGATTCTGTCAACATTCACCTACTTTTCCTCAACAGCTTCAGAAAACAATAAGCAATCCAAACCTAAAGAACATGAATGCTTTGTTTCTTCAGCAGGGGCAGAAGGGGAGCTGCAGCTCAGCTTACAGGCTTGGGTGAGGGTGTGAATGCCCTGCTGGCAAAAGCACGGTGGAAGTCCCTAACCCTGACTTTTCAAGTGCAATCAATGAGCAAATATGCTCAGAAAACCACTTTGATTCCTTGAGGTATCTATAATAATTGAAAAAACAAATAAAAGGTACTTTCTACTTCATAATTAAAACCTGCTTTTAGTTCAGCTCTTAGGTAGAACTCTTACTGTCTTCAATTAAATCAAGTGATCCATAGTAAAACAGATTTTTTTAAATATATTTTTGCCTCAGTGCGGCTGTAGGACATTCCCTTTTAGAGCAGTGGTGCACAAAGACTGGCAGAATGCAGGATCTGGGCTGGTCTTGCTTTAGTCACTGACACAGAAGGATTCCCTAGCACACACAGACACTCCCCTCTCCACAAACAGCCCGGACCTACGAGGAGAAGATAAAATTCTTTCTCTGCCAAATCATAAATGGCAACTTCTAATGGCTTTTAGACTTAAACCTGAAGAGGATGCTAGTAGGTCTTAGTTTCACATCCTTTTGTTCCAGTTCATGATGTGAATATTCATTGGTGAAGCAGCACTGGACAGAGCACTAACAACACACGCCACTGTCCCTTTAAATTAACAGCAATTATTATGTGGGAGCTTCTGCCCCCAACAATTTGAATTTAGACATAAAAATAAAGTAGATGCTAGTCATTACTCACTGTTATTTCACTTTAAAAGCTGGGTATTATTTTTATACAAGCCTTGGTTGGTTCCGTGTTTGGTAGCTGGGGTTTTTTTTCATTTCCATATGCTGAACTACAGGAAAACACAAAGCTCTAAACCCCACTTGTACGTTATGTTAACAACAGTGGCCCTGAGAACAATGACTTAGAAGACATGTGCCCTTGACAAAACTACTGGCAGATCTTCATTTCTCAGTCCATTCCTATCTGTTCTGATATGTCCTTGCAATTGAAATAGGAGTCGTGACTCGAAAAATGCGAATTGATCGGGAGACTCCCCACTTCTGTTAAAAAACAGAAATAGTATCTCAATTCTTCCTGCGTTGTTTTGACTGTCTTTACTCCAGTTTATTTAAAATGTACGCGCAGAGCCCAGAGCAGGTTCGAGCTGCCCCCCCGGCGCTGGGACGCCCTGCGCACAGCCCACGCGTGTGACCTTGGGCAGTGCTGCTCTGAGCACGTCCATGTGAGGAGCAGCACGGCTCCCCGTGACCTATTTGATCCACAGCCCTTCCGTCAGCCAGAACAATAACAAAAAGAGTAATTTTGCTTCATCATCATACCCACGAGCTACAAATCAGCATCAAGGAGTCTGGTCTAGAGGACTTCAAACGCATCAGCGAGAACACGGGAGAGCCAGAAAGCACTGAGAGACTCAGGAAATTCTTTTCTTCATTTTACCAAAAACACTAGCCTAGGAATTGACAAAATTAAGAAAGATGGATAGCAAGCAGCCCGTAAATAATAAAGCCTTCTCTTCCTTGTCCTGAAAAGAAATCTCCCTTCCAAAGACATGTTCTGAACGAGCCAAGCAGAACTTACAGAAACATCCAAAGAGAAGTTATACTGCAAGATGAGAACAGCCTTTAAACAATGCTTTTCTCCTGTCACTATGCAATCTCTGGCGGGAAAAAGCTCTAATTGAGGGCTTTCAAACAGTCTCACATGGGCTGCCAAGGGCCTTTAAAAATGAAGGCAGGAGGAAGCCAAAGAGGTCCCCAGTTAAAAGGCAGAGACACACTTGTGCTCAGAAGCCAGTGACCTGCAGCTCTACTCCAGACAGGAGTGCCCTACATCAATCAAGGGGTTCAAAACAGACTGGGAGAGAACTTTTTCTGTATTTCCTGTAGTATACCTTAACCCATTAGGAACCAAAACAGCTAAGGCTGAATAGAATGGTTTTCAGAGAAACCAAGTCCCGTGGCCCAGAGCATGTGCCAGGCTCCCCTCCCTCACCCACACGAGCGCCAGCACACACCTCAGCAACTGTGCACAGGAAGGGCACTGCTCACTGCTGAAAGCTGCTACTGCCTCTATGGAGTAAGTTTTGCTATTCACAGACAAATAATCTTCAATAGTTATATGAATTTATATTACACAAAACAATAAAACGCATCACCTGCAACAGCAAACTCCACACATGCTGCCAAGGGAGAAGGGAGAGTCAGTCACTCTTCAGAAGAAACATAATAAACCTAGATCAAAGCCTGAATGACTGTTTGGCCACCAGCTCAATACAAACCCCAGCTTCACTGGTCCCATTAAGAAAAGGCTGTACCCTGACACCACTTAGGCTGCAAAATTAAGAAAACCCTAAGAGCACCGCCTGGTGGTACTTGGATAATGGAGACAAACTGCCATGAACCAGAAACAGATTGAGGATTAAAATTTGCAATAGCAACATTCCAAAAGGACAAGGAAACTGAAACACCAGTTTCTCTGGTAAGCCTTTTTTTTTTTTTNGCAACTACTAAAATGTATTTTCATATAAAAGAGAATGGGGGAAAGAAAATCCTCCTCTAGAGTCCAAGGATTACTACAGTTCCCAGTACATTTCACTTTTCCACAAAATTTCCTGTAAGAGTCCTTGAACAGAATGCTCTGAAAAACCTTTTCTTTTTTTGAATTACACAAAAATACCATCATACCATGTTCTAAGAAAATTAAAGAAATAAGAGAATATGTATTCTACAAAATGATTCTGCTATAACCATTCTGGTGTTATATCCAACAGCACAAAGAGCATAAAAATTCCACTCACACACAAACGCTTCCAAGCCTTTATAGAAAAACACCACATCAGGAAATTAAAGAATGATACCACTAGGACACACTGATTCTGCCACAGCCCTCAAGATTAAAGCTCAAATTCTTACTAAGCACTTTTAAAGACTGTACATGGCCATGTTCCAGAGCTGTAGCCATGGAAGTTGCTTCATATCAAGGCTGGTATAAGCCTGCCTTCATTTATCCGTCATGGTTGCATAAGAAAAGATGATGCAGCTTTAAATACTGAAATGAACTCCAGATTATTCTGGTAGGTTTGGTGTATTGTTCTGGTGGGTTTGGAGCAGCATTTTGGTACCTGACACACAAACAAAACTGAACCTTACAAGCATCAGCACCTCAATGATTTTAAGGCATTTGTGACCATGGGCAAGCTGGGGATTTCCCTAGATGAGACTCAGTTCTGTGATCCACATGCTGGAATCACAAGTATTCACACGGTTTGCACCCACAGGCTGCAGCCCATCCATGTGCCCAAGGGACACACTAAGGAAGGCCACGTGTTTCTATAGAGGAGATGACTTTGCTCTTTTCCAGGTTCCTCCTAAAATGCACTATGGATGGAGCTCCAGTGATTTCCACAGGGAAGCGTTATTTATTTTCCACAATTTACCCCTCGTCTCCAAACACTACTGTTTTCATTTAAGCATGCTGTTGATAAGCTGCACTTCATACCAAGTACCACAGACAACAGCAGAAAATAAGAAAAACAGGCAGAAGTGATGAAAAAGACAGAACACAGTGTGGAAAATAAAAATTAAAGAAAATATATGACCTATGTTACTTAAAAGAAAATTACTGCTACAACAACATCAGCTTTCATAACCCCTCTTAGACAGGTAATTGCTCTGGTTTGTATCACCTGTAGCTACCACCCATTCGCTGCCCATCCCATCCACTTTTTCCCTGCTACTGCTGATTACGAACAAATACTATCACCAATAAATAAATGCATTAACCCAAGAAGCCTCTATCCTTCTCATACATGTTTGTACTGCCTGCCATCTGCCACTTCGATTTAAGCCTCTCCTACCTTTCTCAGGAGTCTACTTTTACAAAACAGGTGCAGTAGTTACTCTGACTACCAATAAAGCAAAACTTACAGCACCTACTACAAGATTTTCTAGCACTTAAAGCTCTTTGTGGATTTTTAACATGCCTTTCAAAAAACATCACCAGTTATATTAATGAACACAAATTCCTTTTAAGCAAACTCTACACACCTGTGAGCCAGCTTTTCCCATATGAACAGCTGCACGTTACCTACTCCAGACCAGGAGGCAGAACGTTCCAGAGGATTAAAGATACATGAGACCCAGATACAACCATTACAAGTCATCAAAAAACACTTCAAACATATCCCAAAGGCTTCCTCTGCTTTACCTGCCCAAAGCTATTCTTTCTATCCCATTGTTCCCGGAAAAATGAAGCAGCCCAGGCACATCCAGCAGCCTCCCCCCAGACCCTGTTAGGGCCTTTATCTCCTGCTCTGGGGTATCCCACACGTTGGGCTGCCCCTTCACCCCCCCAAAACACCAATAGCTTCTGCTTTGGATTAGGGAATTCAACAACCTAAATATCCTCTTAAAAAGAGATGAAAGAGTCAGGGGGAAGAGAGGAAAAGAACATCTGAAATATGTCTTCTGGAAAAATCAATATTAGACTGCAGATCCAGTCACAAGCTGTAACATTTGCAGAATTCAGAGGAAAAAAGAAAAAACACTGAATGCTACCAGGATCTAACTGGATTATGAGCATCCAGTCCTGTGTGGATACAAACAACATCAAGGTCTGCAGGTGCTGCAAAGCAACTTGCATTTCAAGTGACCTGTGAAACGCTGACCTTGGCATAATTTACAGTGAACTAATTTATCCCAAATGGTCCTCGCCCAACTTTGAGGGAAAAAAAAAGTTATTCACATTCCTTCTTTCTTGCATCATCTTACAAGACAATAATGAACAACCTTGTATATTACTTGGATAGAATTTCACCTAATCCCAATGTCTAATTTGAATGCAAGGAGTTATTATATCCATTTCATTTAATTCACTCCATTTGGGAAACAGTCATTTAAATGTTAACAGAATTTTTCTTTTCGGAAAATTCGAAAAAAAACCCCAACCACTCAAACACATAAAGCTTTGCAAAATTTCCCATATAAAAAAACCTGAATAAGGCCATTGTTCTACTACACTTCTTCACAAATAGGGTCAGAATCCAATTTAGATAAAGCAATCCTATAAAAAATACTGACATAGGGATCCAAGACCATCACCTGCAGCTCTTTCCATTGTGATGGTGAATGTGAAACCCAATCCCCACTCTGCCCCGTGCCCATCACCAGAGCTGCCTCCTTTGCCTTAGGCATCCTCCTGGTTCCCTCCAATAACTGGATAAAAATGACTCGGCCTCTTTCTTATGAAATCACTGTCTGTCTGCATCAGGCGCCCCAGACAACAGCAAAACTCACTGAAGTAGAACACAAAGAGTGGAAAACTGCCGTGGTTTAAGCCCGTCCCCACAGAGCTGCACCACAGCGACCTGGGGACACAAACACCCCACTCTCCACACCCCCTTCTCCTCCTTCCCCCTGCTCCGTGCACGGGGGCTGGAACACCCCTGGGCCCGAGGGATGAGCCCCTCGCGTCCCCACTCCTCGTGCACCCCCAGCCTCTCACTGTGGCGTGGGGTGAGGAGCAGAACAGCCTCAGCACTGCTCAGCAGTAACAAAAAAGTCACTTTAGACTAACACAAAATGTCACATTAAATAGTTTTAGGCAAACAATTGTCCACCGAAATGTTAATTAACAGAGAATATTTCCTGATGGTCAAGTACTGTCTTCTGCTAACAGGTGAGGTTTGAGGGACTGGAAAAAGATGATACAGACAGCTTTAACTTCAGAAAAAACCTCTCCCACCGAAAGTCTTAATGGATTTCATAAAAGAAATGTCTACAGCTCAGCTTTTGCTAAACCTTTCTTGCTTACCAGCCTAGGCATCATTAATAGTATTAACTGTGCAAAACATCATTGTGCTTTTCAGCAATATCAGACAGCAGAAGGGGAACTTCTCCTGCCACTTTTCAGACTTTTCTGAACCCGTAACACCTTTTTTTCCTTAATATACATTCTAGCAATTTCGTCCCAAACACATTATGCCCACTGCATCCTTGCTTAGCAGGAGACATTCCTTTAAAGGAACGGGAGATTATCAGTTTATCCTGGAAACGTCTTTCCTGCTGCTGTGCTTAGTATCAGTGCTGGGATAAAACCCTCTTAAAATAGTTCCAGGGTCCAGGCAACAATCCATTGTATGCAATATTCCTTTGGGTTTTATGGAGCAATGACTTTGGTGTTTTCAGGCCTTTGCAGGCCAAGAATGAACAGTAGATTTAGGCTAAATTGTTTCTGCCCTTAAAGTTATGGCAGCCTGAACACGATGTCCTGTCTCAACACCAACAGCCAAACTGTTTGGAACATTGTATTGTCATGTGACCTTCCTGAATAAAAATGATTAGAAGCAAGTACATTAACCCCCACATACAATTTCAAATGGGGTAAATCAAGAATTTTAAAAAATAGGAATTCAAATACTTTTTTCTGTTGTCACTTGTAACAGCTTTTCCACAGAATGCCTTTTAACGTGGATTTGACATTATTAAGAGAGATCGCTTAGTTCCAAAATCTTTGATGAACGACAGTAACTTTTCAAAATTAAGAGACACAAGTATGACAAGTAGAATTCCCCCACACCTTACATTCCTATCCCACTGGAGTGGATATATCCCAGCCAACAGGACACTTTCACAACATTTCAGCAGTAGGGTTACCACCCTGAACCAGCAACAACAGTCATTATTCCCTACCTCCCTCCCGCAGCTGCAGAGCCTCTTCACCAGTCCAGGAATCCTGAATGGAAACAGCAGGAGCACCTCTTGCAGAGGGACTAAGGCTTCACCCCTCACTCCAAACCTATCAGCCCTGGCAGGTTCCATCGATACATTTTTTTATTATCATTATTTTTTTAGGAATCCCACCAGATGGCAGCAGCATGTCTCCCCAGCAAAACTGGGAGCACTTCTCCAAAGGACAGCTCCTTATTCTTGGAACAGACACAAGACTTCCAAAACTCAGCCCTACTCAGTCTGAAACACAGGGCACAGACAGAGTTTGTTGCTGACAGTCAAATCTGGATTTTTTTCAGCATTTTAGGAACATGAGAGCAGGGAACACTCCAAGAGCAAATTGCTCTTGTTTTGGCAAAGGAGGAACGTGACTGCATTTGTGGCAATTCACCAAACCAGAGCGTGGGGAAGCAAACCTGCAGGACCTGGGGAAAGTCCCTGCACACCTGCCCCTGCTCCAGCAACAGCCTCCCCATCCCAGCTCAGCAGGCAGGGCAGATGCTGTGCCAGGGACAGCTGATTTCCACAGAAGTGGTGCACAGCTGAGCAAGGACACGGCCTGTGTGCACAGACACCAGTGGCAGCAGCACCCGCCCACAGGGGTTAATAATGAAAGTGCTGAAGCACGAGGCTTGGGCTCTTCACGAGTGAAAAACTCCAGCAGCACATTAGCTACCCTGAAACATCATCGAGTACCAGACAAATGAACTAATGACAAATGCTAATTCAACTGCCAAGAGAAAATCTCTCTCGGTGAGGTAACGGGAAGTGCAACACCATACACTGATCGCTCGTCTGATGCACTGAACTGAGCTGCAGGTCAGCTGTACCTTCCAAACAAAGCAGTGACACATCAGAGTAGGAGATGAAAGACTTCTGCAAATACTCCACCTGTCTATGGAATAACATCCATTTCCCTCAGAAGCACTGACAGAAACTTTTCAGTTATCTATTAGCGCAAATAATGCTCAGACAAGATACTGAGAAACAACAGAATCCTCCTTCCAAAGTCACTCAGGCTTTGTGAACCCTGTGCCACGCTTGAACCCAAGTGTACATTGCTCATGTCCAAGTCACCTCAAACTATAAATACCCAAGTCAGTGTTTACATATCTCACATAGCTAAAATTCAATTACATGGGCATTCTTCCACATTTCGAATGAAACTAAAATTCAGTTTAATTATTGCTTACAGACTCCTAAACTGAGCCTGCACTCACCAGCAAAAGTTAATATGAAATGCCAAAAGCCGAGCAGTGACCACTGAATTCAAACACACGTGAGCAAAGAGGAACTCATTCCCACCAATGACATCCTCAGCCAGTGCAGCCCCACCTTCCCAGCTCCCAGCTTCTGCTTTTAGCTAACACCCTGCCCCTTTGTTGTTTTCTCTTTCCCAAGTTGTTGTTACCTCGAAGCAAAGCTGCAGTTGCAGCTCTGCAGGCACAGTCCCCCAGGGGCAGGTCCTGCCGGGCGGCCGCAGGTGCACGGCCGAGGGCTCGGGATGGGCGGATGCTTTTGGCACTGTCTTTCCTACCTGATGTCAGTCAGACCCTTCCCTCTACACTTCCCTTCTCCCCTCAGCACTCTTAATGATATTATATTTAATTATGCAAGCATGACCTTTCATTCTACTGAATATTGTGGAAGCAGATCTCTCTCTGCACCTTGTTTTTTGGTGAACAGAACTGGGAAAATAAAGACCTGGAAAATGCACAGGCAAACAAAACAGCGGCAAAAAGGGCTGATCTTACATAACAACATAAATTTAAGCAAAGACTGTAACAAATGAGGTTATAAAAAATTCCATGCTTTAAAAAATATACAAATTAATGGAAATACCTTCAGATCATTTTTTACAGCAGATTCCTTGCCAGTTTTCATTCTTTTACACCCACTTTTTAATGCTGTACCACAGCCAGAGCACGGCAGTGCTGACTGCACAACAGCTCCCCTCCGACTGGGAGAACTCGGCGTTTAAATTAACTCCCCAGCTCTGAGGGAAGGCACCCGAGAGCAACCACAACACTGACCTGCACCTCGCTCCTGCAGCTCACACGGCCTTCTCAGAAAGCACCATTTTGCTACCAACACTGGGCTGGTAACGCGTGCCAACCTGAAGGGCTGGGCTGCAGGGAGAAGGGGTTTTGCTCTCCTGAGGCCTGCCCTGCTGAGCCCTCTGCCTCCGTACACTGGCACAGACTGTGACCCAGCCACTCCTCTCAGTGAAGCTGCAGCTCAGCCAGCGCCTAAAACAAAACTCCTGGGGCACCCCAGAGGCTCGGCTGGGAACGCTGCAGAGGACTGGGACACCACACACAGCTGCACGCTGCAAACTTTGCATTTGTGCTGCAGAAAGTGCACGGCAACACGCCTGCTCTCCAGAACACCCCCTGCCAGCCTTCATGCTTCCCAGGCACAGCTCAGAATAGGGCACACTGACAAACATTTATACACAAATACATATATATATCTACTGCTGCCAGTTTTGTGTCAGTGCTCCTGAAGGGCAGTAATTATATACGTGGCTCTAAAGTAGTCACAAAATGCATTAGGAGAGATTCCACTCCGCTGACAGACTCCGCTGAAACACGGCTGGGGGATAAAAGAGCCGGAGGCAGAGCTACAGTGAGGCAGGAAATCCCATTTCCATATTTGAGAGGGGAGCAAAGTTCAGCTGTGCTGTTTTAGGTAGCACACAGCACTACCGCGGCTCAAACCGCCGTGAGACAAAGATCTTGACAGGTGACTGCACAAGGAAGACATTTTCATATGCTTTTCATTTCTGACTCTTAAGCCAGGTCAAAATGAATATTCTAATGCTCATTTGTTAACCTGAAATTTTAGGAAGCACGGCTTAGCTGCACGGATGCACACTCTAATTAAAGGTACAGAAAGGGCATAAACAAGCTGCATTGTCTCAGAAGAGAACGGCGGGGTGGGCTGTTAGTCAGAGGTGGCTCCTCACCACTGGGAACCTCGTTCTGCCAACGCAAACAAGCGAAGCAACTTTCTAAGAATGGAGAAGAACCAGCAAAAAAACTCTTAGTAAGCAGCTCTCTCGTATTCTGATTCAAATGACAAAAACAAGGATGAGTTATGATCAGGTAAAGAATGACAAGGAGAAATTGGTTCATTTTTGTCTCTACTCACCAGACAACACCAAAGGCTCCGTATCCGATGGGTCTGTCCGGCTCAATGTCCAGTTGCTGCTGTGGATGTTGTGAGTGCTGATGATGGTGCGCTTTGACTGCAGCAGCTGCTGCAGCCTGTACCTGAGCTGGGGCTGCTGCAGCCGGTCCGGGGGCCTGGCCCGGGGCCGGAGATGGGAAGNGCGGCGGCGGGTCCGGGGGCCTGGCCCGGGGCCGGAGATGGGAAGTACGGCTGCTGCTGCCCTGGGTTCAACATCGCGGCGGCGGCGGCCGCGGCGGCGGCGGCCGCGGCGGCCGAGGAGGCATGCTGCTGCACGGGGTGCACCGCGGCCGCCGAGCCGGCGTGCAGGTGGTGCTGAGCATGGTGGTGGTGATGGAGGTGAGGAGGAGGGAGGTGAGGAAGGTGGTGGTGATGGTGGTGGTGGTGACCTGCTGCTGCCGCAGACGTACCGCCATTGTAAGCCGCCATCATTTTTGCGTTGGCTGTTGTGCCACAAAGAGACATTCAAAAAAATGCCCTTTGATTGGATAACAACTGGGTCAAGCTGTCATTTGGCCATAAAAATTAAATCTGCTACACTTTAAAAGAAGTTGGGTTTCATCATACACGGCCCACCTTTAAAAACATGGAGCTCCACTGGCCTTATCTCCTCGCGAAGCCAAACAACTCGGGGAGTCTCTTCATGTGTGCGGGCGCCAACCCCTTCCCCAGCATCCAGCCGGGCTTGGCTACTCCAACTCCATCCTTGGGCAGCTGGGGTGGGGCTGGGGTGGGTTTTTTCCTTCACTTTTGGTTTTTTTGTTGTTTTTCTTGTTATAAAAATTAAACACCGTGATCAATCCCCTTTACCTCCGGAGGGAGGGCTCGGAGCCTCTGCCCTGAACACCCCGCGAGGGCTGGCCAGCCTAGCCCTGCCATTCCCACACCCTCTCCATGTGTCCCCCGAACCTCCCTGAGCCCGGGCACCTCCTACATCGCTCCCTCCTTCCAGACACCTGCTCCCTCCTTCCAGGCACCTGCTCCCTCACAGCAGCAACAACTCGGGAGTTTGCAACTTTTCCTTGAAGGCCTGAAACACACACAAGGACCCAGAGAAAGTGAAGGGGGGGCACAGGGCGAGGAGAGAGGGGCGAGGGGAGCTAAAAGAAGATGAAAACAGAAAGAGGAAGGGAAGGGCCGGGGCAGGACAGGGATCACGGAGGGGCGAAGGAGGGGGGAAAGTGGCAAATGAATGACGGGG